>VMDO01016261.1:0-25665 GCA_007922755.1 Pedetes capensis | reverse complement strand
TTATATCAAATCTGTCAACTTGGACAAAAAAAAATCACTCTGTTCTTATGATACTCTTTGGGAAAACCCAGTTTATATTAAAATAAAAACAAAGGAGAAAAGTCCCTTTTGAATAAAAGATACTACTGATGATATAATGCATTCCAATTTCCAGAATGATAAAAAGCCAAACCAATGTGCATCTTAGAGGCAATGGACTATGAAAGCCAGAATGACTATGAATTCCTAGAAATCTGTGGTTGATTATAATAGTCATAACATGTGCATCATGCTCTTTCTGCATGCCTAAAGACCGAAGAAAGAAGCTAAGGAAAATCCTCTATTTGGTGGTCTTGCTCACATTAGAAAAAAATTAGTGTTCTGATTCTTCTAGAGAGCACTTCACTGAGTATCATAGGTCAAACTTTTCTAAAAACAGGGGCTACTGTAATCCAACACATGGACCAATTGAGTTTAGAGACTGTTTTTATCTGGGCAATCTGAGCAGCCAATGTCTAGAGATGTTTTCAATATAAAGCTGTATGTTACCAAAATTAGATGCTTCTATTGACTATTTGTAAAAGAAATAAGAATTATCAATATGTAGGAAGCATAGAGTTTTCTTGTATGTGTATATATGTATGTGTGTATGTATATACATGTATATGTATGTGTGTATATGTATATGTGTGTATATATATATATATATATATATATATATATATATATATGTAATTTGTTGTTGTTGTTTTCAGGTGCCGTTGAGTCAGCATCCAACTCATAGTGACCCTCATAGGGTTTTCAGTGGCTGTTTCGGGATTGCCTTGGGAGTGGAATGCCAGGCCTTTCTCCCATTTTTGCAGTGCTGGGAATTGAACTCGGGACCTCAGAGACTGCAGAACAGCACTCTACCAACTGAGCTAAATTCCAGCCCCATATATATATACATATATATGTATACATATATATACACATATATATACATATCTATACACATATATATACATATATATACATATATACATATATATATATCAAGAAAAGGAATAGTTAGATCATCTGACTGTTCTATTTTTAATTTTTTAAGGAACTTCTATATTGTTTTCTATAGCGTTTTACCACTTTACATTCCTGCCAATAGTGTATATGAGTTTCAATTTCTTCACATCCTCTCCAATATCTGTTAGTAATTTTTACATATGCAACAGCTGTCCTAATAGGTGAGAAATGAAATCTCATTATTGTTATGAGCTTTATTTCCCTGATTATTAGTGATGATGAGTACTTTTTAATATACTTATTAGGTTTGTGTATATTCTCTGGAGAAACTGCTATTTAAAGCCTTTGCTCGTTTTAATAGGTGTATTTGCTTTTAGTTGTTTGTTTTTGAGTTATAAGAGTTACTTATATGGTTTGAATATTAACCTTTATCATATATGACTTGTAAATATTTTCTCCCATCTAGCAGGTTGCCTTCCCCTTTGCTCATTAATTCCTTTACTGAGAATAGGCTTTTTAGTTGACACTGTCCCACTTGTCTATTATTATTTTTGTTGCTTGTGTTTTTGTTTCTGCTTCCAGGACATCATTGCCAAGACCAATGTCATGGAGAATTTCCTCTATTTTATCTTCTAGAAGTTTTGTAGATTTAGAACATTCTCATCTTTAAATCATTAATCCACTTTGAGTTGTTTTTATGTTAGGTATAAAATAAAGCCTAATTTACTTGTTCATGCATGTGAATATGTAATATTCCCAGTGTCATTTAAGAGACTATCTTTTCCTCACTGTGAATTCTTGGCATGCTCATTGAGGATCATTTTTCCATGTTGTGTGGGTTTATTTCTTAACTTTCTATTCGGTCCACTGGTCTATTTGCTGTTCTTGTTGCCATACAGTTGGGTGGGACTCATAGCAACCTTGATAGGGTTTTAGTGGCTAATTGTGTCCACATTGCTTTGGGAGTGGATTGCCACATCCTTCTCCCGAGCTGGCTATCAGTGTTTTTATGCCAAACACCACGTTATTTTAGTCACTGTATCTTTATATTACATTGCAAATTTACAAACTGTGATATATCCACCTTTTGTTTACAGAACTGTTTTGATTCTTTGGGATCTTTTATAGTTATATAAATTTGAAATAAATACCTTGAAGAGATATCTGTACTCCTATGTTCATTATAGCATTATTCACAATAGCTAGGATATGGAAACAGCCTAAATATCAATTGAGAGATTAATAAATACAATGTGGTAGCTACACAAATTGGAGTATTCCTTAGCTTTGAAAAAGAAGGAAACTGTCAAATTTTAAAACATGAGCGAATTTGAAGGACATAATGCTAAGTGATGTAAGCCAGCCTTATAAAGATAAATGTATCATGATCTCTCTTATATGTTGTTGTTGTTGTTAGGTGCCGTCAAGTCCTGTCCAACTCATGGCGACCCTCGTAGGGTTTTCAATGGCAGATTGTTTCGGGATTGCCTTGGGAGTGGGTTGCCACATCCTTCTCCCATTTTTGCGGTGCTGGGAATCGAACTCGGGACCTCAGAGACTGCAGAGCGGTGCTGTACCAACTGAGCTAAATCCCTATCTGAAATAGTCAAACTCATAGAAAATAGAATCATGGTTTCCAGGGACTGTGGGGAGTGGCAATGGACAATTGCTTTCAATAGTCATAAAGTTTTAAAGTTATATTCTACAGATCAGATGTATGACAATGAATTTTTAGTTAAGAATCCTGCATTGTGTTCTTAAGTCATTTAAGGAGGATTGACTGCATGTTAAGTGTTCTAATCATGAAGAAAGAAAGAAAGAAAGAAAGAAAGAAAGAAAGAAAGAAAGAAAGGGAGAGAGAGAAGAGACAGAGAAAAGAGGGATGGAAGGAAGAAGGAAAGAAAGAGGAAGAAAAAGAAAGAGGAAAGAAAGAAGGAAGGAAGGAAGGAAATAGCATTAGGCTTATCTAGAAAAACAAAGCAGTAAAATTATTTAAAATGTATAATAATTATCTCTCAAAAGTACGAGTTTATTCTGATTTCATTTACTTATGCTCTCATCCTAGAAAATTTAACATCTAAATCTATCCAAAAGTAATAACATTTATGTCAGTTATGCAAATTTCTTTGTTATTTATAGCAATACTATGAAACATTTGTGTTTTAATATCACCATTTTGTAGATTAAGCACAGATAATACAGTCTCACAGTTAGCAAGTGATAGATACAGGATTTGAACACAAGCAGTTGCCTAGTCTATGCTTTGAAGTTCATGCAAGTTCAGTAAGGCAACTAGGAATAAATTAATTTAAATTAATGAGAACTTTCATATGCTTCAGTATTACGTAGCGTAAAATTTACTAGAAATATTTCATTTCCACATTAAAACCCTGAATATATAGGAATCTATTTGAATGTGAAAAATTTGGTTTTATATACAACATAAAATTTTACTGAGGTTTATAAGAAGTGCTTAAATCAATAGATAATAATGCCATTTCTGGATGAAAAACAATATTTTGGATGCTTCAATTAGTATTTTAATTGTACATATTGATGTGACACAGAGTAAAATTCAGTTCATATACACAATATGAAATTATCAAATCAGAATTGCTGACACTTCCATCTTAAACAATCCACAAAAAAATTTAATGAACATGTAATGATAATTGTACATATTTATGAAGTATACCATGATTTTTTTGAAGTTTTCTTAGAGGTGAATCCTTCATTTTATGCTTTTTCTCTCTCTCCTTATCACTTTATGTTGTTTCCCCTCGCTTTCCCCTCCTACCTTCCCCACTGCCCTCTCCTTCCCACTAGTCCTCTCCTCTTTCATATTGGGCCCACTTGTATTTTCCAGTCTTACATAAGAAAACCTCAATATTCAAAGGTGGCAATTCCATTCACAAATTCAATGCAATTGCCTTCATAAAGCGCTGGGATTTAGCTCAGTTGGTAGAGAGCTGCTCTGCAGTCTCTGAGGTCCCGAGCTCGATTCCCAGCACTGCAAAAATGGGAGAAGGACCTGGCAACCCACTCCCAAGGCAATCCCGAAATAGTCAGCAATTGAAAACCCTATAAGGGTTGTTATGTGTCGGATACCGACTCGAAGGCACCTAACAACAACAACCTTCATAAAATGAGGGTTTTTTTTTTTTTTATAGAATTAGGGTTTTTTTCTAAATTCATAGAAAAATGATAAAAAGGACAAAAATAAAAAGCAACAAATCATGACAAAGAAAAGTGAGCTGTAAGAGTTCTCAACAATGAACTTTTGGAAACAAACCAGATATAGAATCTTGCAGAATTAATAACTTTATAAATAAAGAGCATAGTGTTTTAAACTAGTTATTAAGTAAATGGTACAGATTCAACTGCAAATATTTAGAGGAAAAAGTAGTTCATCCTATGTACAAAAAATAGTGTTTACTATTGATCTAAATTGGAAACAAGTAAAATAATGGCATAAAAATAGCATCTAAGCATTTCTCATAACCTCTTGTGGGATAAGATACAGAACCAATTTATTTTATAGTTTTCCATATTTTTCCTTTACTTGTTGGATAAAACAAATGTTTGAAGAAGTATAGCAAAGCTAGTCATTTTCCAGATTTTTGGAGATGCAGTACAAAACAATTCTTTCTTATTTAATGCATGAAGACAAATGAAGATGTAGGAG
This sequence comes from Pedetes capensis, assembly GCA_007922755.1. Classification (NCBI taxonomy): domain Eukaryota; kingdom Metazoa; phylum Chordata; class Mammalia; order Rodentia; family Pedetidae; genus Pedetes; species Pedetes capensis. Next base: position 21,002 of record VMDO01016261.1, on the reverse strand, counting down.
GATTAAAAAATTCTTTCACCTTTCCACTGCTCTATAAAAGAAGACACTTAATACTATTTATCCATCTGCATGGCTGTCTCTGAGTGAATTCCAAAGCTGAAATTAATGAGTGTTGAATTATCTGTCAGAGGAAGATCATATTGATTGTACCAGATAACTGAAAACTATCAGACTGAAGTTTCTAAAGCTGAAAATAAAATAATTATAAGGTTCTCTATTAAAGACTATTCAAGAAGTATTTTGCATTTCAGTCAATTACATACTTGAAAGAAATCTTTCATTGTTCTCTCACAACAATTTGTAACTTAAAAAGTAATTTTATTATTTGAAAAAATGTGAAGCCTGACTCAACATGAATAGGTCTGTCACTTCTTAGTTTGGTCAGGATCTCAATATGTTTGCTACTTAAGTATTATGAAATATATTTCTGTAATTATATAATGTGGTCATTCTGATTCTTCTGTCATTATTTTTATAATAAAAGAGAGGGCTTTTATTCTACTGGTTCATCCTTATTTTAAATCAAATATAAAATACCCTAGGAAATTTGGAAAATATAATCAATTGATATTTAATATCTCACATTTCCTTCTCTTGTTCATATTTCCTGACGTTAGCTACTAAGTTTTGTATTATTTTTGACTATAGAAAGACAAGATAAGCTTTAGTGACTAGGATTGTCTTCTACAAATTTAGGTAGTAGTCATTTATCTGTATTGCTGCAAAAATCATTATATAGTATTTTTCAATGCAATTTAACTTTACTAAGAATTGTAGAATCATCTGATTTTACATATGGTAAGACATCTTACAATTGAGTAATGGAAAGATGTTACTATCTAAATGCCCTGCAAAAAGATAGTATCACATCCTGGACCTGAAAACAAGTATTCTGAATCATTATCAGTAATTATGTTTTATACAGTTTAGCTAAATTATATAATGTTGGAAAAGGTTTCAAAATCAAAATGAACTATGTATATATTAGACAAGGGCTCTACTACTGAGCTGTACCCTCATCTTCTTTCTATTTTCTGTTTTTGAGATAAGGTCTTTGCTAGGTTGCACAGATAGCCTCTGACCTCAAATCTTTGATCCACCTCCTCAGCCTCCTGATTCTCTGGGATTATAGGTGTGTACCATGGCATCTGGCTAAATTAAAAATTTAGTTGCACAATATGTCTATGTCTGAAACCATAGCACCTTGGCATCTAATCCTACCTTATCACAGAAACTAAGCAGGGTCAGCCTGGTTAGTCTGTAGATGGGAGACCACCTGAGAATTGCAGGTACTGAGGGTTAGAGAGAAGAACCTGGCAATCCACTCCCAAAACAATCCATCACTGAAAACCCTATGAATAGCAGAGAAGCATTGACAATAGTGCCGGGCATGGCAGTGTCAGAGAGTGTTTCATTCTGTTTTACATAGGGTTACCGAGTCAGACCCTACCCCATGGCACTGAAACATAACAACATATGCATATAGAATTAAATTTCACAACTCATCCATTTTCAGTAAAAAAAAAAACAACTTATTTCATTTGGACTACTGTAAAAAATACTATAAACTGAACATTGTATAAAAAATCAAAATTTATTTGTCATAATTCTAGAGCTAGATATCTGAGATCAAAGTACCAAATGGTCAGGTTTTGGTAAAGGTCTTCTTATGGTTTTCAGATTTCCAATTTGTCACTTTAGCCTTTCATGATAATAGGGATGAGATAGTTCTCTGGAATCTTTCTTTAAGTACATTAACTCTAATCATGAGGGCTAATAAACTATTCCAAACTCCTCACCACCTACTACTTTGGAAGTTTGGATTTCAACATATGAATGGGGGGATATCTCCTAACTATAACCTTATAATTTAGAATTTCAACATATAAAGGGAGACACAAACCTTCATTCTACTGCAATAGGCAAACAAGATTATGATAACTAATACCTCTTAGGTGCTTAATATCCAAAGGATGATGTTCAAAACTCTTTTTCCTTAATTACCCAACCCCTAGGATATGGATACCATTCTTAGAACTATTTTATGAAAAATAAGCTGAGATGTCACCTGAGCAAGAAGGAAGTGGATTAGCAATACCCAAGAATTTCCTGAGTCTGAAACTAAACTTCAAGTGTGTGGCTGCAGGAAGAGTTAGGTGATATGGAAGAAAATGGAAAAACAACAGTAAACCATAAATGGAGACCAGCTGAAATCCAGAAATAATGAACTTTAGATTGTTTTTTTTTAAAAAAGATGACACTAACAAAAGTTACTAGGTAAACATGATAGTGAAGGGAGAAAGTCTTCTTCAGGAAATTATAAGCAAAAGGGAAGAGACAACTTTCAGTGAGCTTCACAGATGCACAGTCTAGCATACTACAAAAATACATTTTAAGAGAAAATATCTATGATTTGCACAGCAAGAAAACTTTGAAGAAGAGATTCCCTGCATTTCCAACCTTTCTCACTGGTGTCATTTTAATAGAGCCATTATAGTAAAAACTTTCATCCAAAGTAGCAGAAGCCCCTGCATTTTTCTGTCTCCCAGCACCAAAAGCCTTCCTTCTTCAATGCTTGAGTGACCATGCAAAGAACCAGTGTGGGCCCACAAAACTGTTGTGACTTGGATGCAGACCCAACAACAATAGTCTACCTGGCAGGATGTGTGGTCTGCACTACAAAATGAAGTAGAGGGTGCTTCCATTTGGCAATGAGGAGGGACCAATCCCTAGAGAGGAACACCATATTTGGGAGAGTGGATGCTCAATGAAAATGAACGGAGACCCTCAACGAGATGAATTGATCCAGTGGCTGCAATAATAGGCTTAAACATAACAAAGATCTTGTGCCTGGCATAGAAAAAGGGAATATTTCCTTCTGTTGTATATTGGATCACTATGAATTGGACCCCACTGGATGGCACCTAACTATAACAACAGCCCAATCTCTGGGCAAAAGAAAGACATAAGTGTTTCCAAGTAGATATGAGTCTGGGATTCTGGTAGCAAACCCTCAGTCCTTGTATTGGGTGTGTAAATGAGTTTATAACTGACACAGCAGTTATAGTAGAGAGTATAGAAAAAATTTATTAAAATATAGTACATCTTCAAGATGTAAAGGCAGGAAATAGAGAAGAGCTATTTCCCAGGTTTGAAGTCAAATGTGATTTTTAAGGGAAAGGAGAAATGCCCAACACCTAGCATCTTCATTTAATAAAAGAGTTCAATGGACCTGGCAAATACTTTCATAAGGCTCGGCCCATAGGTGGAAGTCGCAGAATAGTGTACCTTTGATTATACTCAGGAATCTGGGGCTAAAAAGGGATAATTAGGAAAGAATAAAACATTATCAACTTAGTAAACTAGCAAACCTCTAAGATGAAGAAGGGAGAAACAAAAGAACTAAGAGTACTTAAACTAACCAGGAATTGAGCTAACAAAATTACAGTTTTTAGCAAATACCTCTTGCTAATAATAATTAAATATACAACATCTCTCCAATTAAAAGGTAAGGACTTGCTAATTGGATTAAATAACCAAGCGACATTGTTTGGTAACTACAATAAAAACACCCCACTGATGAAGTGACACACCACATGAAAGGGCAGGGATAGAAAATAGTATTCCAAGTAAACTGAATCTGATGGAAAGCAAGAGTAGCTATACTCATACCCAGGTCTTCAAATCTGTAAAAAAAAAAAAAGGGTTCAGCTTCAAGTCTGGGTTGAATAGACTAAAACTTAGGGTGTTATGGTTCAGGTTTAAATCCTAAGTGTGGATAGCATGGCTTCAAATTGAATCTAAACACAAACCATGAACTCCTTTGGGTTCAAGCATTTTTAAAATTTTCCTGAACACAAACCTGAACATAAACCTGAACTCGAACCCAGTGAAAAATTGGGTTTAAGTTCCACTTTTAATTTTTTATTAATATGATATACTTAAAGATTGAAAACCAAATGTTGTTGTTGTTGTTAAGTGCCCTTGAGTAGGGTCCAATTCATGGTGATACTGTATTCAAAAAAATGAAACAGTCCCGATTCTGTGTAAGGCACACAATCTTTTTTACATTTAAACCCAAAATTGCAGCCACCATATCAATCCATCTAATTGAAGGTCTTCCTTTTGTTGTTAACTTACCACTTTCTCAAACATGATGTCCTTCTCTAAGGATTGGGCCCACAAAACAGCAGGTCCAAATACATCAGATGCAGTCTAACCATCCTTCCAAGGAGCATTCTGATGACACTTGTAGAATAGATCTGTTGCTGCTTATAGGCACTCAGTTCAGGATTCATCTGCAGCACCATAATTCAAAAGTATCAATTCTATTCTTGTCTCCCTTATTCAATGTCCAGTACACACAACTATATGATACAACTAAAAATGTCATGGCTTGAGTCAGGCACACTTTCATCTCCAATGTGATGTCTTTCCTTTTCAACACTTTAGACAGGACTTTTGCAACAGCTTTTCCCAATGTCCTGTGCCTTTTGATTTCTTGCCTGCTGCTCCTAGGGTGGTTGATTGTAAAACCAAGTCAAACAAAGTCTTGGACAACTTCAATCTTTTCTCCATGTATCATGAAGATACATATGGACCCAGATGTAATGATATTTGTTTTCTTGATGTTGAGGCACAATCTATACTGAAGGCTGTGTTCTTTGGTATCCTTCAGTAAATGTTTCAAATCCTCTTCACTTCAGAAAGCAGAGTTGTGTCACATGCATAATGCAGGTTGTTAATGAATCTTCCTCCAATCATGATATGGCACTCTTCATAAAGTCCACCTTCTCAGATTATTTGCTCATTATAGATATTGAAGAGGTACAGTGATAGAATAAAACCCTGACATACAGCTGTCTCAATTTTAAATCAGGCAGTGTTTCCTTTTTCTGTTTGAATATCACCCTCCTTATCCATACACAGATACCTCATGAGTACAATTAAGTGTTCTCATATTCCCAGTCCTCACAATGTTATCCATAATTTGTTATGATCAACTACACAGTCAAATATTTTTGCATATTCAATAAACATTGATACACATCTTCTGCTATTCTCTGCTTTTGGTTAATATCTGACATTTGCAGTGATGTCCATGGTTCCACATCCTCTTCTGAATCCAGCTTGATCTTCCAGTAGTTCTCTGTCTATATACTGCTACAGTAACTTTGGAAAGATCTTTAGCAAAATTTTCCTTGCATGTGATGTTAATTGTATCATTTGGTAACTTCTACATCCAGTTAGATCAGCTTTCTTAAAATTGGGCATAAACATGAATCTCTACCATTCGGTTCACCATGTAGCTATTTTCCAAATCTCTTGACATAAACAAGTTAGCACCTCCAGTGCTGAATCTGTTTGTTGAAACATCTCTATTGATATTCCATCAATTCCTAGGGCCTTGTGTTTTGCCAGGTCCTTCGAGGCAGTTTATATTTCATCCTTCAACATCATTGGTTTCTGATTATATACAACTTCTTGAAATGGCTGGTCATCTAACAATTCTTTTTGGTATAATAACCCTGTGTATTCCTTTCATTTCCTTTTGATGCTTCCTGCATTGCTTAATATTTTCCCTGTGGTATCTTTTGCTATTGCCACTAGAGGCTTAAATTTTTTCTTCAATTCCTTAAGCTTGAGAAAAACAGAGCATGATCTTCCCTTTCGCTTTTCTATCTCCCGCTCTTTGTACATGTCCTCATAATATTTGATTTTCTTTCTCAAGTGGCTATTTGAAATCCTCTGTTTAGTTCTTTAACTTGGTCATGTCTTCCTTTCACTTTAACTGCTCAGCATTCAGGGTAAGTGTCAGTGTCTCTTTCGACATGTAATTTGGTCTTTTCTTTTTTTTCTTGCCTTTTCGATAACTTTTTGCTTTCATCATCAATGCTGTCCTTGATGTTATGCCACAATTCCTCTAGTTTTCAATCATTACTGCCTAACGCATCAAAACTGTTCTTGAGGTGGCCTCTGAATGCAGCTCGGATACACTCTAGATCATACCTGGGCTCTCATACATTTGTTCTAATTTTCTTCAGTTTCAGTTTGAACCTGCATATGAGCCGGAGGTGGTCTTGTTCTCAGTTTTGTTACTGAGCTTTTCCATGGTCTCTTTCTACAAAAAGAAGTCAGTTTGGTTCCTGTATGTTCCATCTGTTGTATTCCATGTATATATAGTCACTATTTATGTTGGTGAAAAAAATGTATTTTCTATGAAAAGATCATTAGTCTGACAAAATTCTATCATGCAATCTCCAGCATTGTTTTTCTCACCAAGGCCATATTTTCCAAATACTGAAACTTCTTTGCTTCCAATCTTTACATTCCAGTCACCAATAATTATTAGCACATCCAGATTGCATGTTTAATCAATTTCAGATTGTAGAAGCTGGCAAAAATCTTCCTTATCTTCATTTGTGGCCTTACATGTGTAAATTTGAATCACAGTCACATTAACTGGCCTTCCTTGCAGGTGTATGGATATTATTCTACTATTGAAAGCATTGTACTTTTGGACAGATCTTGAGATGTCTTTTTGGATGATGAATGTAACCCCATTTTTCTTTATTCTATCACTCCCAGAAAAGTAGACCTTGTAATTATCTGATTTAAAAATGGCCCATGCTAGTCCATTTTAGTTCACTAATGCCTAGAAGTATGGGCTAGGATTTAGCTCAGTTGGCAGAGCACCACTCTACGGTCTCTGAGGTCTTGGGTTTGATCCCTAGCACCTCAAAAATGGGAGAAGGATGTGGCAATCCACTCGAGAGGCAATCCTGAAACAATCAGCCATTGAAAACCCTATGAGGATGCTATGAATTGGACACGCCTTGACAGCACCTAACAGCAACAACAACAATGCCTAGAATGTCAATGTTTATGTTCTCCATTTCCCTTTTGACAGTTTTTGATTTTTCTAGATTCAAACAATGTACATTGCACATTCCAATTATTAATGGATGTGACAGTTGTTCCTTCTCACTTTGAGTTGTGCCACATCAGCAAATGGAGTTCCCTGGGGCTTTACTCCATACCAGTCATTAAAGTTGACTCTACTATGCAGAGGCAACTCTTCTCCAGTTTTCTTTTTAGTGCCTTTCCACCTGTGAGTCTCATTTTCCAGCACTAGGTATGACAGTGTTTCTCTGGTTTTCAATGACTAATTGTTTCAGGAGTGGGTTTGTCATGTCCTTCTCCCAAATCTATCTTAATCTGGATGATAAACTGACACCTGTCCATCTTGGGTGATGCTATTGGTGTTTGTAATACTGGTAGTACAGACTTCAGCATTACAGCAATATGCAAGCCCCCACAGTATGGCAAAACAGACAGATGGGGGTAAAAAAAAATAGCTACTGAAAAATTGAAAAAATTTACACATAGGATTGAAACATAAAGTCAACTTGGCACTAAAACTGAACCCTCCACATTTTATCATACTAAACCTACACCTGAACCAGAAACCAATTTTTTGTATGTTTAAAGCCATACTCATCTCTGACAACACAGACTTCAAAATTATTCAGAAGTGATAAAAAGTTAGTAACTAGATATTATGAGAAAATGCCTTTAAGAAGACATAACAACTGTAAGTATAAATTCATTAAATATTGATGCATACAATTTTATAAACAAACACTGTTGTATACAAAGTGACAGATAAGTCCAGATTGACTAATACTAGGTGCCTTCAAGAATTCAGTCTAACCAATAGTCAGCTCATTCAGAAAAAACATTAACAAAGAAATTTAGAGTTAAACTACACCATAGATCAAATGCACTTATCAGACATCTATAGAATATTTTATCTAACAGCTGCAGAACACACATTCTTCTCAGTAGTCCATGGAACTTTCTCAAAAATAGGTCACATTTTATATGTTGTTGTTGTTAGGTGCCATTGAGTTGGTATCCGACTCATAGCGACGCTCATAAGGTTTTCAATGGCTGACTGTTTTGGGATTGCCTCTCAAGTGGATTGCCAGGTCCTTCTCCCCACATTTTATATAGGAAGTTTTAAAACATAAAATAATTATAATAATTTATTATATTTTATCAAACAAAATAAAATATAATTGGAAATTAATATCAAGAGAAACTACAAACACTATGCATATATATGGAGATTGAACAACACACTTTTGAATAATCACTGGGTCCTTGAGTAAATAAGTGAGGAGGTTAAAAAATTCCTAGAATCAAATGAAGGGAGAAGGATGTGGTAACCCATTCCCAAAAAATTCTGAAACAATCAGCCACTGAAAACCTTAAGTGGTAGCTATGAGTTGGACCTGACTCTATTGCATCTAACAACAGCAGCAACAACAACAACAACAACAGAATCAAAGGAAAATTAAAATACAACTTACCGGTGCTTATAGAATTTGTTAAAGGCAATTCTCATGGGTAAATTTATAAGTATAAAGGCCTATATGAAAAAATCAGAGAGATCTCAAATAAATAACTTAATGGTACCCCTCAAGGTCTCAGAAAAACAAACTCAAAATTAGTAGGAGGAGATAAATAATAAAGGTCAGCATGGAAAGTAATGAAATAGAAACCAAAATAAGAAGACCAATAAACCGTAGCCCAACTAACTTTAAGAAAAAGTGAAAAGATTTGAATCAACACAATTATAAATGAAAGTGGGGATATTACAACAAATATCACTGAAATACAGAGAATAATTTGGGAATACTATACATAATACATTATCAAATCTAATCTGCAAACTTTCAACACTTTTACAGGGCTACAAATTCAGACGCAGATTAGAATCTCAGATGAACTGGATTCTCAGTCAAGAGCTCTCAGTGCTCTCTCACAAGATTACAATATCCACACCATTCTAAAATCATTGAATGGGTACAGATTAGATTTGAAAACATATGGGTATTTTGAAAAATTATACTCCCAAAAATGGAAAAGTTAGAAGAAATGGACAAATTTCTAGACACATATGACCTACCAAAATTGAACCAAGATATTTTTAAAAAGCAGATCTATAATGAACAATGAGATTTAAGAGGTAATGAAAGTTTACTAACAAAGAAAACACAAAAATCAACATATACACTGTTGAATTCTATAAAACTTTTAAATAAAAACAAAATCCAAAAAGCTCCTTAAAGTATTCTATGAAGGAGAAAGGGAAGAAATACATTTAAATTCATTCTACAAAGCCAGTATTTTCCCAATACCAAAACTGAATAGGACACGCGCACACACACACACACGCATGCACACAGACATACACATTACACACACACACAATAGAGTCGTTTTAATATCAATAATGCAAGGAAGACTCAACATATGCAAATCAACAAACAATGCAACACATAAATGAAATAAAAGGCACGAGTTACTTGATCATTTCAATAGGAGCAGAAAAAAGCCTTTAACAAAATTCAACACTCCTTCATGATAAAACTTCATAAGAACCTAGAAATAGAAGCATTATACTGTATCTCAGGGCTGGGGTTTAGCTCATTTGGTAGAATATTGCTCTGCACTCTCTGAGGACCCACGCTAGATCCCCAGCACTGCAAAGCAGAAGGATATGACAATCTACTTCCAAAGCACCAAAGCAATCCTGAAATAATCAGCCATTGAAAACCCTATGAGGGTCACTATGAGTCATACCAGACTTGAGAGCACCTAACAACAAGACTGTACCTCAACATAATAAAGGCTATATGTGACAAATTGATAGGCAACATTATACTGAATGGGGGAAAACTAAAGGAAAATTCATCTAAAATCAAGCATGAGACTTAGGTGTCCACTCTTACAACCCCCCTCCCTTTTTTTTCCAGTACCTAGGGCTTGAACTCAGGGCCTCCCACATAATTTGAAAGTTCGCTACCACTAGGCTACACCTCCAACCCTTTTTTTTTTTTTTTTTTCATTTTTTATCTTCAGATAGAGTCTTGCTAAATTGTTCAGGCTGCCTCTGGCCTCGAACCTGTGATCTTCTTGCCTCTTCTTCCTCAATTGTTGGGACCACAGTCATAAGCCACCAGGCCTGGCTCATTCTTACCACTCTTATTTAACATACTTTTTGAAATCTTAATCAGAATGAAACAGTGTGACTAAAAGTGGATAAAATTCCTATGTATACATAATGGAGACACTGAAATTAATCCTGTTTGCAGATGATATGAGTCTATACTTAAAATAGCCTTAAGACTTCACCAGATGACTCTTAGACCTAATAAACACTTTCTACAAAGGAGAAAGATATGAAATCAATATACAAAACTTAGTAGCTTTTCTGTGCAGTAATAATAAAATTGTGAAAATGGACTCAGAAAAAATCTTGTTTGCAATAGCCTCAAATGAAATAACTAGGCATAAACCTAAAAAATGTTAATAAATACCTCTACAATAAAAAATATAACATAATAAAGAAAAAAATTAAAGAAGACACTAGCCTATGGAAAGACTTCCTATGCTCATGGGTTGGCAGAATTAATATTGTCAAAATGGCCACATTACCAAAAGCAAATTTCAGATTCAATGAAATCCTCATGAAAATTCAAATGATATTCTTCCAGGATTTGATTTTTTTTTTTTTTTTTTTTTTTTTTTTTTTTTTTTTACTTTTTGAGACAGGGTCTCGCTAAATTATGCAGAACTGCATCTGGTCTTGAACTTGCTATCCTCCTGCCCCTGCCTCCGCAGCCGCCAGGATTACAAGCGTGCGCCACTGCTACTGGCTTCTAGGAATTTTTTTTTTTTAATCCAGAAATTTATATGGGAACACAAAAGAACTCAAACAGCCAATGTAATCCTGAGCAAAAGAGTAATGCTGGAAGTGTCACAACATATTATTTCAAATCATAATATAGAGGCATAGTAACCAAAACAGCATGGCACTCAGCACAGAAACAGACGCATAGACAATTGGAATGAAATAGAGGATCCAAAAGTAAACCCATGCAGCTACAGCTTGCTATTTTACTCTCAACTAAGGCACCAAAAACACACTTTGGAAAAAAAATAGCTTTTTTCACAGTGTGATAAAAACTGGATAGTCATATATACAAGCCTGAAACTAGATCTGTCTCTCACCCTTCACAAAAATCAACTCTGCGCCGGGCGTGGTGGCGCACGCCCATAATCCCAGCGGCTAGGGAGGTGGAGGCAGGAGGATCGCAAGTTCGAGTCCAGAGGCAGTCTGTGTAACAGCAAGACCCTGTCTCAAAAAGTAAAAAAAAAAAAAAAAAAAAAAAAAAAAAAAAAAAAAAAAAAAAAAAAAAAAAAAAAAAAAAAAAAAGAAAGAAAGAAAGAAAGAAAGAAAAAGAAAAAGAAAAAAGAAAATGGGCTGGGGGCGCAGCTCAGTGGTCCAGCTCTCGCAAAGCATGCAAGTGTGAGGCCCTGGGTTCAACCCCCAGTACCACAAAAATAAATAAATAAATAAATAAATAAATAAATAAATAAAATAAAAATCAACTCTAAATGGAACAAAAGTCTTAATTTAAAACTTGAAGTGTCAAAACTACCTGAGGAAGACATAGAAGAAACATTTCAATGTATGCATAGTCAGTGAAGTCCCAAATAAGACTCCAATAGCAAGAATTGAGAAATAGGATCACACAAATTGACAAGTTTCTGTACAGCCAAGGAAACGATCACCAGACCAAAGAGATTCTATACAAAAATGGGGCTGGGATTTAGCTTGGTTGGTAGAGCACCACTTGGCACTTTCTGAGGTCCCAAGTTTGATTCCCAGCACCACAAAAGTGGGAGAAAGACATGGAATCCACTCCTGAGGCAATCCCAAAATAATCAGCCATTGACAATCCTATAGTGGTCGCTATGAGTCTGACACGACTCTATGGCACCTAATAGCAATACAAAATAATAGAAAAGTTTTCCAACTACTCGTCCAGCAGGAGATTAATAACCAAAATATGTAAAGAACTCAAAAATTTAAACACCAAAAGAAAAAATAATCCAATTAATACAAGGGCAAATGAAGTGAACAGAAAAAAGAAGTACAAATGGCAAATAAACGTGAATGTTTAATATCTTTAGCTATTAGAGATATTCAAATAAAAACTATATTTGATTTTATCTCACCTTAGAATGGCTGTCATCAAGAAAGTAAAAAATACAAATATCGGTGAGGAAACAAGAGAAAAGTAATTCTTACACACCATTAGGTTGGAATATGAATTAGTTAAAGCACCATGGGGTCTGGGATTTAGCTCAGTGGGTAGAGCGCTGCGCTGCAGTCTCTGAAGTCCCGAGTTCAATTCTCAGCAAAAATGGGAGAAGGGCCTGGCAATCCACTCCCAAGGCAATCCCGAAACAGTCAGCCATTGAAAACCCTATGAGGGTCGCTATGAGTCGGATACCGACTCGACGGCACCTAACAACAACAATAACAAAGCACCATGGAAGTTAGAATGGAGATATCGCAAAAAAATTAAAAATAGACCTACCATGTAATCTTGATATACTATTTCTGGGTATAAAATGGAAGTAATTAATGTCACCTATCAATGGAGATGCCCGCAACCATACCAATGTGGTGTCTGATCCCATCAAGTCTCTGAAGCTAAGCAGGGTCAGGCCTGGTTAGTACTTGGATGGGGGACCGCCAGGGAATACCAGGTGCTGTAGGCTTGAGAGAAGGATTCAGCAACCATCTCCCCCCTAGATAAAAATCAATCAGCCATTGAAAATCCTATGAATAGCAGAGAAGCACTGACAATACTGTTACCCTGTTGTACATAGGGTAGCTATGACTCAGACACTGGGGACAGCACCTAACAACAACATCAATGGAGATACTGCATACCCATGTTTATTGCAGCACTCTTCACATAGTGAAGTCATCAAATCACCTCTACTGCCAAACCACTCTGGTGTGTGTTTCATTCAGATCTCAGAAACAAAGCAAGGTAGGGCCTGGTTAGTTCTAGACTGCCTTGGAATACTTGGTGCTATAGGCTTGGAAGAAGGACCTGGCAACCCACTACTGAAACAATCAGCCATTGAAATCTCTATGACTAGCAGGAGAAGCATTGACAATAGTGCTGGGCCTGGTACAGTGTCAGATGGTGTTTCATTCTGTTGTACATAGGGTTACTATAAGTGAGATCCAACACAAATGCATCTAACAACAAGTTGTCACTTGTATATATATTTATATATACTAATAAATATATGTAGATATAGTTATATGCAAATATCAAATAATGTAAAATGTGCAATATTATCAAGCACATAACATACAATAATACAGGTTTTTTGTTGCTGTTTTTGTGTATTTTTTTGTGTGTGGTACTGGGGGTTAAACACAGAGCCTTGTGTGTGCAAGGATGAACAGATAAAGAAAAGGTAGGATACAGTGGAGTTTTAATCAACTATGAAAAGAAGAAAATTATGTTATTTTCAGGAAAATATATGGATGTGGAGATCATCGTGCTAAGCACAATAAGCCAGTCTCACAAAAATAAATATCACATATTTTCTCTCATAAGTGGCATTATTCTAAAAAGTGAGGGTAGTGGTAAAAAGGGGAATAAAAGAGAAATGGAAGGGAAAAATAGGATGGAAGAAACAAGGGTAATAAAAAGTAATAGAGGTTGTGTATGTGATTGAAATATGTTACAGGCATGTATGAAAATGTCATAATAAAATCCATTAATTTATACAACTAATATATGCTAGTTATATATTTAAGTACATAGATTTGCATATAACTCTATTTACATATATTTATTAGCATATATAAATATATACGAGCATCTCTCTGTATACATATATATCCTGAAGTTTAAAAACATGTTTGGACCAGGTAGTAGCAGTAGAGGTTGTGAGACATGATCACATTCTGAATTTTATTGTGTATGCTCATATATATATCTATATAAGTATATATGTACTTGTTGTTGTTGTTAGGTGCCATCCAATCATGTCCAACTCATGGTGGCCCTCAGGGTTTTCAATGGCTGATTATTTTTTCGGGATTGCATTGGGAGTGGATTGCCACTTCCTTCTCCCATTTTTGTGATGCTGGGAATCAAATTCGGGATCTCAGAGACTGCAGAGTGGTGCTCTACCAACTGACCTAAATCCCAGCCGTATATGTACTTATATGTGTCTATATAAGGAAAAGGACCTGGCAACCCACTCCCCACCCAAAAAAATAGATAAATAAAAACAATCTGCCATTGAAAACCCCATGAATAGCAGAGAAGCAGTAAGAAAACTCTTTCCCCTGTTGTACCTGCGGTCGCTATGAGTCATATACCAACTTGACTGTACTTAACAACAACAACATATAAGGAGAAACATATATAAAAATAAATGTATAGACAGAAGATACTTATGTGTATGTACATATATAGTCTAAGAATCTAACCACTTTTCACAACTTCTACTGCCATCTGATCTAAGCTTCATTTTGCTTGTTTTGATTGTTACAACAGACTCTAAAAAGTCTCTGTTTCTGCTCTTTTGTAAAATTTTGTTTTAATTAAAAAATAAATATTTGCCAGGCGCGGTGGCGCATGCCTGTAATCCCAGCGGCGCAGGCAGGAAGATAGCAAGTGCAAGACCAGAGGCAGTCTGCATAACTTAGAGAGACCTTGTCTCAAAAAGTAAAAAAAAATGGGCTGACGGTGCAGTTCAGTGGTCCAGCACTTGCAGAGCATACAAGCACAAGGCACTGGGTTCAACCCCCAGTACTGCAAAATAAATAAATAAATAGTTAAAAGTAAATAAATATTTATCATGTAAAAAGTAAAAGGATAAATTGGAAAACAAAACAAAACTTTTCCAAGATAGTGCAGCTGGAAATAATTAGAACAAAGGGAATGTGGATGTTCTATACACATCATGTTCTTAGTATGCAATAGTGCTAATCACCTAAAAATGACAAAAAAATAATAATAATAACAAGCACATTGGGCTCATGACGGTAACTCACGACAAAAAATTCTTTCTTTCCCTAAATCAAGTGATGTAAAATGTGCAGTATTATCAAGCACATATAATACAATAATACGGGGTTTTTGTTGTTGTTGTTTTTGTGTTTTTTTGTGTGTGTGGTACTGGGGGTTGAACACAGGGCCTTGCATGTCCAAGTGCTGTATAACTGAGCTGCACCCCCAGCTCATTTTTTTTTAACTTTTTCTGGGACAGGATTTCGCTAAATTACACAGACTGTCTCTGGTCTCGAACTTGCAATCCCCCTGCCTCCGCTACCTGAGTCACTGGGATTACAGGCATGCGCCACTGCACCCGGCCTCAACCCCCTGCAATACAGTTCTGTTTCTTATGTTACAAAGTCCATGTCATGAAATCAGATATTTATTCCAACTTAATTTAGTTAAATACATTTTAAATATAAGCACTTCCCATGTTAAGTAAAACCTGTATAATTGTCCACCTCAGCATACCTATAGCTATGTCCAGTTAAGAGTAAAGTAGTTCAACCAAAATCATCACTCTAAGTGTGGCTCTTTCTTTTGCTGGCAATGGTAAAGATGTACAGTTAATGGAAACAGAAATTAGAATTCCCGAATTTTCCATCTACTTTATTCCTAAATGATTCATACTTTTTCTTTCTCTAAATTTGCTGTCTTTCTTACTCTCTTTTTTTGTTTGACTATATAAGAATTGGGCTGGAGTTTAGCTTGGTTGGTAGAGCACTGCTCTGCAGTCTCTGAGGTCCGTCCCAGCACCGCAAAATGGGAGAAGGGCCTGGCAATCCACTCCCAAGGCAATCCCAAAACAATCAGCCATCGAAAACCGTATGAGGGTCACTATGAGTTGGACACGACTCTAGGGCACCTAACAACAACAACAAAAAGAATTACTTCCTTTTAAGCAGCTTGAATTTGCTCAGAGGTAACTAAAGTGCTCCCATTGTTCATTTTCTTGAAATTTTGTTAAATTGCAAAAATAATTCTTGCAATGCATATTATATCTGAAACTATTTAAAGAAAATTTGACATATGTAATAAATAACTTCACACTTTGTGTAGTATAATTATTTCAAATTAGAATTATAACTGGGGTACATTGATTTTCTTTTGAGCAAGAATATTCTTTTCTTCACTCAGGCAAGTAATACACCATAATTGAATAATGTACTAACATAAATTTTTCAATTTCCAGAGGGAAAGAGAAGGTAAAATTTGCCTGAAAGTCAAATGAGCATTCATATTCTAGTCAAATTTCAAATGATATCCATCATGTTGACAGTTGTAAAGAAGGCCTTCTCTCTTTCCCTCTAAAGAGTAAACTGGTTGCACACAAAGCTACTACAGTTTGGCCACAATTTTACATCTTCCCATTTGGGCTCTTTGGCTCTTTCTTATGGTTAACAGGGGTTACAATCAATGTTAAATTGTTCCATTAAGTCAGATCATGTAGAATAGTTGTTTTATTGTCAATAGTGATGACTATTTTTGATTCCATTGGCCTTCATGTTAAATAAATTAATATCTCTATAATAAGTAAAATGTAATATATGGTCATTAACGTAACTTTTAAATAAATAAAAAATGTGTGTTGCCAATCAGAGCACTTGATATGTTAGCAGAGTGAATTCATATGTCTGTTTTTCCTAAGACTAAAGGTACCTTCATGCCTGCAGCTATAGCCCTGTGGCATCTGATCCTGTCAGATCTCGGAAGCTAAGCAGGGTCGGGCCTGGTTAGTATCTGGATGGGAGAACACCGGGGAACACCAGAAGCTGTAGGCTTGGGAGAAGGACCTGGCAACCCCCTCCCAAAAATCAATCTGCCATTGAAAACCCTATGAACAGCAGAGAAGCACTGACAATTGTGTTTCCCCTGTTGTACAGAGGGTCGCTAGGAGTCGGATACCGACTCGACGGCACCCAACAACAACAACAAAAGGTACCTTCATCCAAGGACCATACTCTTAGAAATGAATAAACTCTTGATAGATTAATGAATACAATTTATATATGTTAAAGGAGGCATTAGAGTGAAAGAACTGTACACAAATCTTAGAGCGGATCAAACATGCTATTCCCATTTCCTAGAACCTGCAAAACTGAACAAGTTATTGGACCTTTGTATGCCTCCATTATTCACCTATAAACTAAGGAAAATAATGCCTATGGCACAGCATTAAAAATAGCATTAAAATAAATAGCACTGTCAAAATGACATAATAGAAATTTGTGAATGTTTCTTTGGTATTCCTCTTTATGTTACTTGAGAGATTCCTTTTCATAGTGCCCTAATGGCTGATTATATTTCAGTCCTTCTTCAAGTGAATGCAATCTTTGTAAACTGAAAACAGCCTTTGTCCAAATTCAGCCACACCTTCCAAGCAAGACTGTCATCTCTGAGTAGACTCCAGAATCTTTCAAAATTAAACATTTTCTTAAAAGTTTCATTTATTTATATTTATTCAATATTCCTTTTACACACCTGCATGAAGGATACACTTCATTCCAAAGTAAAAAACGACCCTCAAAAGTATAATCATCCTAACAATGTATAATTTCATATTGCTTCCTCCTCATTGAGTAATACAGATGGAACCACATAGGGTTATGAAAACTCTCTTATGTTAAATGCTTTTTTGGGATTCTGAAATGAATGAAAGAGAATGTTGGCATGAATTAGAAACCCCTGGGGAAACACTGAATAAAGCTCCTCATATTTCATTCATTTCTACATTAATACTCAACATAAAACAAAAATAATTCCTGGTATAGTTCTAGAATATTGGTCACATAATTTTTGCAAAGGTATCAAAGACATAAAATGTTAGCAGCTACTGCAATCTTTAAAATATAACCCTGTATTTGAGGACCACAGCCCGTTTTCAATTGGAAAATAGTCTCTGAAACTTTCAACTAAAATTAAACCTAAGGTTACTCTGATGAGTAGTTTCAATAAACTTCTAAAGCAAAAACATGTATATTAGAATTGTCAAGCAAGTTGAAGAATTCTTTTTCTGAGGAACTCATGAGGCACTGAAATGTGTCAAAAATATCTGTTCAAATAAGGAAAAAATTATATTTGCATTACAAAATGTTCAACCTACTGATTGAAATGTTTCAATCTACTTTTTATTTAGGTAGACATGTATATCCCCTTTAACATTATTTAATATCAAGGAAAAGATTCCGTGATTAGATATATATTCTATCAATCATTCTATCTATCTTCCTGCCTATCCATTAATCTATCCTGTAGAACATATAAGGTTAAGAGCAAACTTCCTCCCCAATCATAAGGTGCTATAATGACTAATATGCTGCATCCAACTGACAAACGAAGCACAGAAAAAGGTAATAGAGAGATCCAATTCTTGTTTTACCCTGAGAATCATCTGCTACAGTTGAGAAAGATCTTTGCCCCCAAGTTAGGACTAAACCAAGTCAGTGCTTTCAACAAGGTCAGCCAATATCAAGAAAGCATAGCATGTCTTCAACATATTGTGTATCCCTACCAAATAGTTGACATGTTAATTCTTCTGTACCCATTTACATCACATCAGCATCTTCCTCCTCTATTTCATATTCTTGCTCTCTGTGCTTGCACTCCCTTGATCACTGTAAGGCAATCACGAAGTAGACATTGAAAAACCCTATGAGGGTCACTATGAGTCGGACACAACTCGATGCCACCTAACAACAATAACAAGAAAGTTAAAGGTGTTGGAATTTAGCTCAGTTGGTAGAGCGCTGCTCTGCAGTTTCTGACGTCCCAGGTTTGACTCCCAGCACCAAAAATGGGAAAAGGATGCAGCAATCCACTCGGGAGGCAGTCCTGAAACAATTAGCCATTGGAAACCCTATAAGGTTCGTTATGAGTCAGACACGACTACGCAGCACTTAACAACAACAACAAGCAGGTTAAGTACTAAACTACTGTGAAACCAAAGAGCCCCAAGAGGAGCTAAAAATACACTTTAACTCAGTGAATGGAACTAAGTAGAATGGAAACAAGCCATAACACTATGTCATGAAGTATGCAGATTTGATGAAATCCATAGAGCAGAGAGAAGTATTTTCCCAGTTTAAAAAGAGCTATAGGCACTCTAGGTTTTATTGCTGAATTTAATTTTTAACTACTATAGTGAAAAAGAAGTAAAATGATTATTTTAGTTGAAATTCAGTTAAAATTCTCACTTCAATCAAAGAATGCCCTACACATTTTTAAATGAATACAAGTTTAGTGTCTTAAGTTTGAAGTATCTTCTGTTATGTAATAATTTTTATTGTCAGAAAAATTCAAAATTCCTTGAGTAGTGTAAGGCATTCTTAATTTAATGCAAATTTTCTAGTACAAAACAATATATTCTTATCAAAATCATTGTAAAATTCAGGTCTTTGAACAGAAATATAATGAAAGTCAGAGAGCTTTAAACAGAATCTAACTTTTTGAAGAGTACAACTCAGTTAAGAAACCACTTTAATGGCAAACCCTGCCAAAAGCCAAACAAAAAGTTCCTGGCAAAAATGTGAAAAGTAGTTAACTTGGAAATGTTTCCCCATGTCAATAGAAACACACACAAACACACACACACACACACACAACACACACACACAATTTCATTTGGATTCTTCTTTTGGGAGGGCTTTTTAAATAATCATATTCCAATTTACACTACCACAGTTGTTATCACTGAGATATTGAGTTATGTGACTTACTCACTATAAATTTTCTCACTATAAAATGGACAAACTAAAAGAAATTGAAAAACTAGATAAGACAGCAAGTCCTTACCACAGGGGTCCACGCATACCACATAGTCAATGTCAGATAACCTTACTTCATGAAGAATGTTGAAGGACATACTTTGTGGATGTTGGAAGTTGTTAAGGAAGTAATGAAGTTGTACTACATAAATACAGTTATAAGTTTTCCAATAATTTGGGAAGTGTTTCATATAAAAAATAACTTGTCAAACAATAATAATGACCATAAATACAGAAAGAGAGAGACTGAAGTAGAGAAAGCATAGGAACAACAACAACAAAAATAATTCAATAAGCCAGTAATAATAACTGACCAACAGAAGGTCTTGGTTGGGAGACAAGTTTATGGATATTTTACTTGGAAGATTTTGTTTGCCTGATAATTATAAATTTATTCTCTCCTTAGATTATAAAATTTGTTAATTTTCTGCTTAAAAGAATCAGAATGTTAATATTAAATGTGTAATTTGAAGATTAACTATGGAAGTTGTTATTCTTTTGAAATTAATGCCTAAAGAACTATGGAGATTTCTTTTGTCAAATAATATTAGCTTTAAAAGGATATAGTGTTAAGTTTATATGGCTATTATTTGTTAATTACCATGTGTCTGTCAGCTTGTCATGCTGTTGAGGGCTTGCATGTTGCTGTGATGTTAAAAGCTATGCCACCTGTATTTCAGATACCAGTAGGGCCACTCATGGTAGACAGGTTTCAGTTGAATTCCAGACTGAAAAGACTGGAAAGGGAGAAGGATCTGGCAGCCCATTCCTGAAACAATTAGCCACTGAAAACCCTATGAATAGAAGAACAGAACTGTCAAATATAGGGATAGAGAATAAGCCTCCCAGGCTAGTAGGCATTCAAGAAACAACTGGAGAAGAGATGCTTCCTCATAGTAGATATGACCTTACTGATAGGAATGGAGTAAAGCTCCTGTGACATCCAGTTGCATGACTCAGAATGAGAAGAAACACAGTAGCTTCAACAATGGGCTCAAACATAAAAAGATCTTGTGAATGGCAGTGTTGTGCAGTGTGTCATACTGTTGTACATAGGGTCAGTATGTGCACTGATTTGAAGGCAGCTAACAAGAAATCAACAATATTATTTGTTAAAGATTATTTACAGCATTGTGAAACTTCACTTTAACTTATCTGATTCAACAGAAAGCATTTTAACATCCAAATTATTTCATTACCTTATAATATCAATATCTGATTAATTTTAGACCTACTTGCCCATATATATATATATATATATATATATATATATATATATATATAT
>VMDO01016260.1:0-48379 GCA_007922755.1 Pedetes capensis | reverse complement strand
CCCATTCCCGGCGCCCCCCTCACTCGCCCTATCTCCACTCAGTTCTGGCCTGCGCCTCCCCCCACCCCCACGCGGCCGCTCAGAAGTCTCGCCCTCACGAAGGACAGGAACAAATGTAATTAAAGCGACCGGCGAGGGGGGTGCGCCCCTACCAGCGCGAGCGCGCGCAGGGGGTCCCAGCGGCCCGCGGTCGGCCCGCCACCTCCCTCCCCTGCCCCCTCCCCGCCCCCCGGAGCGGGAGCATTTGGGTTGAGCGGCGCCTGTCCTATAAATCCACATATAATTCTCGCCTTCCTGTTCAGCTAAGGAAAATAAACGTGTAAGGCTGTTTCTGGGAGCCCAGCTCAGGGACCGCTCTAAATTCTCCTCTTATTGAGTCGGGGCTGGAAATCATTCAGCTCGGCTGCGCGCCCCAGACCGCCCCCCCAACCCCGCCCTAGCCCTAGCCCGGGCCCGCGCCCACCGCGCACACGCACGCGCGCACACGAAAGGCAAGCGCCGGGTATATAAATATCTCCAGCTCTCCCCATAGCCGGGCAGATTTATTCCGCTGCCAAGCCTGCAGAAAATTGACTTGTTCATGGAGGCGGCTATTGACACATCACCGGGGGGAGGGTTAGGGGAGAAAGCAGTGGAGCCGGCGCCCCTCCATTATACGTTAATGTAATCAGCAGTGTGCGAAATGACTGCGCGGAAAATAGCATCACTGACATTTATATTAGAGGATATTGATGGCAGGAGCTGTGACCGCATCACTCTGCCTCCCGTTTCCACGGATTGACACAGGAGCCTCTTGTTGGCTCCATCCACGCTCGCCTCGCCTCCCCTCCCCCTCCCGCCCTCTCTCTCCCTCTCTCCACCCACTCTGTCTCTGCAGCGCTCCCTCTCTTCTCGCCTCTCTCCACCCTCCCTATTCACTCTTTTGATCATTTGTTTTCCAAATAATTCTTGAGCACCTACTGGGTGCCAAGTGCAAGAGTCTCTCTCTCTTGCCTCTGCCGAGGTCTCACCCGCTCCTTCTCCCCCACCATGCCCTTGTCGTCTTCCTCCCTCCTCCTCAGCTCTGCCTCCCCCTCCCCCTGCCTTGGCTCGATGGTTGGACCGCTGCTGTCACAGCAGATAGATAATTGAAAAATGGGCCTCACCTTTGCAGCCAGCAGGAGTGGTTCAGGCGGTAACCGCCAGGGTTACCTACTCCATCTCAGGCCCAGGCTCCAAAAGAGATTCTGAGGAAATTGGATTTTACATGGATGTTTTATTCGGGCAGAGGCTTTAGTGTATATAAATACAAGTGAGGAGGCCTTGGCGGCAAGGATGAGTGAGGCAAGACGATCTGCCTGAGGCCGGGAAGGCTCAGGGGAGGCAGATGGGCCCTGTGCTCAGCTCCCAGTCCCAGACCTGGATATCTATGCACTCACCCTCATCATCTGGGACCTCTCAACAGCTCCTCAAAGGCTGCCTTGGGAATAAAAGTGTGCTTTTCAGGGGCTTGGCAGGATGGTGTATTGAGAAAAGAAGGAAATAGACTGGAGAAGTTTGACGTCTGATTCTCTCAGTAAATATTTACTGAACCTTTTACCTTTGAAGTATTGTGTTATTCTAGGAGCAGGAATGAGTAGGTTAGGCATGGCTTCAGCCTTCGAGGACAGTCTGTTTGGAGAATGACAATGTGGGGTTTCGGTTAGAGAAAAGGAAAGGGAAAGGTGGGGAGAGCAAATGCTGAGATTCCTTCCCTAGGCCCTGACCAGCAGGGGAGATTGAATGAGGAATCAGAAAGGAAATTAGCCAGGATGGGAGGATTAGGGTTGTAACATCATGATCTCCCCCTCTGGCGTGGTTAGCAGAGCATTTAGGGAATATTTGAATATCAGTGGTCAATGAATCTGTAAACTAGTTCACACCCAACGTATCTGCAAGGAATCTTGGTGAGGATCTCTGTAAGTTAAGATGATGGGTCATTGAGAACCAAAGGAAGCCTTCCAGAAACACCAGAAACAAGGGGAGAAGAGGATTTGAGTGTAGAGCTTTCGGGGGGAGTCCTAAAGGGAAGTGGGGACATCTGAAGAACAGGAAGTAGGATATGGCTGTAGGGAGTGTGTTAGTCAGTTTTCCATCCCTATAACAAAATACCTGAGAAAATCAATTTATGAAGGCAAAAGGTTTGCTAAGTGTGGTGGTGCATGCCTGTAATCCCAGTGATTTGGGAGGTGGAGGCTGGAAGATTAAGAGTTTGAGACCAGAGGAAGCCTGTGTGACTTAGCAAGACTCTGACTCAAAATATAAAATAAAATTAAATTAAAAATGGGCTGAGGGTGCAGCCCAGTGATAAGAGCACTTGCTAAGTATGTGTGAGGCCCTGGATTCAACCTCCAAATACTGCCAAAAAAAAAAAAAAAAAAAGAAAAAAGAAAAAGAAAAATCCACAAGAGGTTTATTTGGGCTCACAGTTTTAGAGGTTGTGGTTGAAGATCAGTTTGGCCCTGTGGTGAAGGAGAATATCATGGCAGGAGTACATGGCAGAGCAAAACCACTTCAGGATCAGGAAGCAAGAAACAGAAAGAAGCACTGGGAATTTAGCTCAGTGGTAGAGCACTTTCCTAGCATGTGCAAGGCCCTAAGTTCAATCTCCAGAACTGCACAGAAAGGAAGGAAGGAAGGAAGGAAGGAAGGAAGGAAGGAAGGAAGGAAGGAAGAAAGGAAGGAAGGAAGGAGGGGAGGGAGGAAAAAAGGAAGGAAGGAAAAAAGGAAGGAAAGAAAAGAAAGAGAGGCAGGAGGAGGGAGGGAAAGAAGGAAGGAAGACAGAAAGGCCAGGTCTCACAATCCTCTTTGAGGTTATGTCCCCAATGACCTAAAGACCTCCCACTAGGTTCTACTTCTCAAAGTTTCCTCTACCTCCCACTAGCACCATCCTGGGGGACTAGACCTTGAACATGTGGGCCTTTGGAGGGCATTCACAATTCAAACTATAGCAGGAAGAGAGGAATATGTCCTTGGGGGCCTAGGATAAAGACTCTCCAGGGTCTGAATGCCCTCCTTCTCATAGGAAACAAGAAAGTCATGGACAAGATCTTTTCTGTGACCCATATGATCTCTGATTAGGGTCTATGGGACCAACAGGTACAGCCCAAATCAATTTTCTTCCTTGGAAGGGGAGCTCTTCATGAGCCATCCTATGGCTGAAGGACTAGAACTGAGGTTGTGGACCTATGCTCAGACTGCTCACTGAAGGGACAGGGGCTCTTTCTGAACACAGAACAGACAACAGCTGCCTTATCCCAGCCACAGTATTGAAAGCTGGACTAGTCCTCCCCCAGAGCAACACTCCAGAGCCCCCTGGTCCTCTGCCACATTGTTATATGGTTACATCATCAGCTTTGGGGCAGGACAGGTGCTGAATAGATCATGGCCATCCTTCCAGCTGCCCCCACAAATCCCAGGCACTCCCAAAAGGCACCCTGGGAACTCCGATCCAGCTGTAGGATGGGAGTAGCCTGGGATAACTGGACTCCCTCTCAGAACTTTCCCTGTCTGATCCCAGTCAGCACCTTTCCCCTTGCCTATAGATTACATTCATTCTGACAGCCGAGTGGAAAAGGAGTTCCTTCCCAGATGCCAAGGAGCAAGTCACCCCATTTGCCTTAGTTACCTGGACCTCTCCCCCACTTCTGCTCTCACAGAACCACAGAAATGCATGTTCTCACTCTCCACATCTAGCTCTGTATTTGTTTTCTCTTCCTTGTGACTCATTTGACAGATGGTCCCTGGGATACCGGTCTCACTTGTAGTTTAGGGGGCTGCTATGGTTTGAATGTTTGTGTTCCTCCAAAATCCAGGTTGAAACTTAACCTTCAGTGTGTGATTGTGTTAAGAGATGGGGCCTTTCGGACGTGACTGGGTCATGAGGGCCCTGCCTTCAGGAATGGGATTAATGTCCTTATAAAAGGGTTTGGAGAAGCCTTTCTGCTCCCTTCCCCCTTCTGGCATGTAAAGATACAGAAAGAGGTACCATATAAAGAAAAAAAGAAAGAAAGAAAAGAAAAGAAGAAGGAGAAAGAGAAGAGGAGGCGGGCAGGGGAGTAGGAGGAAGAAGATGCCACAGCAGCTGGGCATAGTAGTGCATGCTTGTAATCTCAGCAACTCGGGAGGTGGACGAAGGAAGATCACAAAGTCAAGGCCAGAGACAGCCTGCACAACTTAGCAAGACCCTACTCAAAATAAATAAAGGGGCTAGGGTCTTGCCTCAGTGGTAGATCCTTTCCCTAGTATTGTGCAAATCCTTAGGTTCAACCCTCCAGTACTGCAAATAAATAAATAAATAAAAGATACCGTGTATGGAGCAGAGAAGGAGTCTTCACCAGACATCAAACCTGCCGGCATCTTGATCTTAGACTTCCCAGCTTCCCCAAATATGAAAAATAAATTTCTATTACTTATAAGTTACTCAGCCTAAGGTATTTTGTTGTAGCAGCTGGAATGGACTAAGACCTCTTGAACAGGCTGGTGATGAAAGCATAAGTGCATTTGTATGAGTGCATGTGCATGCATGTGTGCTTACTTGGGCTGTGCACACCCACAGTACAAAGGACACTATTTATAGAGCAGCCTTTGTCCTGCTCTGCCAACCCAATTAGACAATTAACATTGTGAAGAAAAATAAAGGAGTAGCATCCTCAAGCCCTCGTGAAGATGGACTTCTTGTGAAATACAAGTACAAATACAGATCAGGAAAGCAGCCCAGCCCTATGGCACAGAGAAGGTAGGGATAGATCCAGAAAGCAGTGCCACCTAAATTGTCTCAGGTTCAGAGTTTCTGCTCAGGATCCAGCTTGCAAAGCCCAGAAATGATGGGTAAAAACTCCAAATAGTCAAGCAGCTGTCAATCAACTCAAGTGAAGGGAAATCTGTGCACTGGCACATTCTGTACTTTGACAATTAATGGATAGGAGGTTTTTCAAGTATCTTAGTAAAAGTTTCCTACTCAGAAGATCCGCCTGGCTTTGGCTATCAGGATGGAGGCTGGATCAGGGCGCCCCTAGTGGCAGAGACAGGAGCTCTGCAGAAGCAGCCTTTCCTCCAGACTTGCTGGAGGGGCTGGGGACAGAGTGTGAAGCAGGTGGAGGGAGGCAGTGGGGGACACTGGGCGTAATGGAGACAACCTCCCTATCTTGACTTGGCAGGATGAAATAGAGCAGGTCACCAGGGAAACTTGGAACAGAAAGCTGCCTTGGATGATACTCTCCAGAGGGGAAAGGCTAGAAGCCCGGAGCACAGGCAGCCAGAAGCCAGCAGGCAGGGGAAGAGAGGTGAGAAGTGGGGGAAGATATCCCTTTCCACGGATGTGCCTTGGCCCCTGACCCGGCAAAGAGGGACAGATTTTCTGTCTTGTCCCAAGCCCCTACATCTGCCACCTTGTTTACCTCGTGTCTATTTATAGTTGCAGGCTCCAAGTCTGGCATGGGACTCTGCGATTTATATGACTATAAACCTCCAAAGGGCACCAAGAACTGGCAGGAGATGGATAGAGACAGAAGCAAGCCTCTCAAGACCAGAATGCTGACCCCTCCTCCCTCCCCTGACCTTAAATCCTACAGAAGGGCAAGAGGTCATAGGGTCAGACCCAGGCAAAGAAGAAATAGGCAGGAAGCTAAAATCACACATTTGACTCTTGCTACCCTGAGTTTATCCAGTTTAGGATTTGGAGCAAGCTAGAGAGGACCTGCTTTAGTCTGACCCCATCCCGTCCCACCCCACTGCCCCACTGGGGAGGGGGTAGGGAAGCTCAGTGTGGCAGAGTGGCTCTCATCAGTGGGTGGCTGAATTTGAGAGTGGACAAATCCTGGCATGGTATTCCTAGCACTCCGGAGGCTGAAGCAGGAGGATGGCCATGAGTTTGAGGGCTGCCTGGGTTACAGGGCAAGTTCCAGGCCAGCTTGGGATACATAGCAAGACTCTGTCAAAGGGTGGGGGTGGGGGAGAGAGAGAGAGAGAAAGAAGAGAGAGAGAAAGGAGAGAGTGAAAGTGAGTTCAGCCTTTTGAGAGAGAAGGGTAAGTGGGTGTTGACAGCCCAATTCACACGACCATAGCCAATGAACAGTGAAAGGAAGAAGAGTACCCAGAGCACTCCTGGCCCCTGGCTTCCTTCTGGGGGTGACTGTGGAGACCTCAGCTGCCCACCTGTCACTCAGGACAGGGAATGCCTGGCCTCCACCACCACAGGATTCTGCTAGAGCAGATCGTTACCCAAACCCTTCCGTTTGGAGACAGGCCTACTCAGCCTCTGGCTGACCCTCTGCTTCCATTCATGTCCCTCTCTATCATCTCTTGTCCTCCTACCCGCCACATGCTCTCACCCCCTCCACCCCATGCAAATTGCCCACACTGTGCCTGCTCACCCCACCCCTTCAGCTGACCAACCCCGCCTCTTGCTGTGCCCTCCCCACCTCTAACCCCTGGCAATGGCCCCACCCCACGATTTGTCCTGTGAATATTAGGGGTGGGCATAGCTCCACTGTGGGTATGTTTCTTCTTTTTTTCTTTTTTGGTTGTTTTTTCTGAGATAGAGTCTCACCATATAGCCCAGACCAGCCTCAAAGTCAGGATCCTCCTGCCTCTGCGTCTCAAGTCAACGGGATTACAGGCATGTGCCACTGTACCTGATTCACTGTGTGTGTGTGTGTGTGTGTGTGTGTGTGTGTGTGTGTCTGTCTGTCTGTCTGTCTGTCTGTCTGTAAGAATGTGTTGGGTAGGTGGATCAGAGTAACATGCTGAAGTAGGAACACAAAGGAGAAAGATCCAGAATGACTTTCTCCTTTACTGTTCTATTATTTTCCCATTCATGAGGTCTGCTGGATCAAATTTGAGGACGTGGTCAGGGAAGAGCTTTCCATTGAGCCCATATGACCCCCTGGCTCTTTCTAGCCGTCTTTTGGCCCATCATTACCCACTACCATATCAGGTTACAGGCCCCTCAGAGATGGGCTAACCAGGTGAAGGGTGGGCAGAGCTGGGGTCAGGGGTGGCCCAGCTTAGATGAAACCTTTAGCATGGTAAGGGGCAGAGAGGCAGTGGAGGACAGCAAACTAACTCACTCTATCTGGGGCCTGGGGCTGGGTTTGGGTGTATCGTTACTAAGGGACCAGCCCTGGGAAAGCCACACTTCAGGGGAAGGAGGAGGCCTGGGGTATGGGCTGATTCTTAGCCCATTCCTCTTTGCCCAGCCCACCCTTGGGCCAAATCAAATCAAAGTCCCTTCCCTCTCTTGGGAGGATAGGCAGAAAATAGAGAATAGAGAAAATCCCAGATTTCAGAGTTCCTTTTGCTCACCTATTAGTCCACTTTTTATCTAGTGCCTTCTCTAGGGTAGGGGTGGGGGTGTCAGGGAGAATAGGTAAGGTGTGAAGATCGTATCTCTGACAGTTAATTCTATGTGTCAACTTGACGGTAGAAAGAGATGCCCATCTAGCTGGTAAAATATTATCTCTGGATGTGTCTGTGAAGGTGTTTCCAGAGAAGATTCGCACGTGAGCTGGTAGACCTAAAAGGAAGCTCTGCCCTCATCAATGTGGTGGGCATCGTCCAACCCACTGAAAACCTGAATAGAACAAAAAGGTATGGGAAGGGCAAATTTGCTCTCTCAGCTTCAGTGGGGCTCAGCTGGCCTTTCCTCCTGTCCTGGGATTTGGTACTCCTGGTTCTTGAGCCTTCAGACTCCCACCAGAATTTGCACATCAGCCTGTGCTTGGCTTGGACTGCAACTATGTAGATCATAGGACTTCTCAACTTCTATACCCTCTATATCTCTATTTCTAGCTCCATCTCTCTTTCTATTTCTGTTTCTATCTCTATATCTACACCTCTATCTCCATCTCTATATCCTATTGGTTCTGTGTTCTGGTGAACCCTAATTTGGTGTCCAAGAACCAGGGGAAAGATCCAGGAGCTAGGAGTATTGCAAGGAGGAGGAGTCAAGAGGAGCTGGGACAGGCTGGAAGGAGAGTGGACCCCCACACGCACAGCCCTCTCCAGAGAGAGGCAGCAGAGGGCCCTGGGAATTGCCCCATCCACCAATTAGCAGTTCAGTTTCCCTTGTGGCCTCTGTCCACTATGGAACCCATACAGAGGGCCTGAAGTTTGAAGTTTTTATACTTTTAGCCCCTGCTTCTCTGATGAAGAGAGACCACGAGGAAGGTGGCCTATTCTTAATTTAGCCTCCACCTCCTGCCTCTCTATTCATTCCTAAGCAGGGGCTCCTCTCCTTCACATCTAGAACTTAGAAAATATACATTTGTCCTCTCCCCCATCTCCTTACATTGCTCAGCTTCCTCAACCTCCCTCTGCCTCCCACATCCCCTTGGAGACTCTGATCCAGTCCTGCCACCACCCTGAGAGGCCCAGTCCATCTGAGGTAGCTTCCCTGTGCCCACTGGACCATGACCATGTCGACTATTGCTGGTTAGCATTTGATCCTAAATCCTCCCTAAAGAGGTTCAAGTGAGGGCCACACCCCTAATATGGCCTTTGTCCCACTCCCATTTAGGCACTGTCCAGGCCCACTTCCCTAGGTATGATGACCAGGTCTGGCCCTGGAGATGCCCAGGAAGACAGTCCTGTGCTGGGGGCCAGGCCAGCACAGGGGCAGCAGTTATATGGAGAAGATCTGAGATGCGGCCTTGAATGAGATGAAAACCCAATGCCTCAGGCTAGAAATATTCCCCTCCCTACCAACATGGCACCTGTCTGGTCCCCCAGCCTGGTTGAAAATTGGGAGGTTGGTCTTGGGAAGATCATAAGCAGATGGGGAAGAAGAGTTGTGGAGGAGGAGAGGGCATACATTAAGGAAATTAATGTCTCAGTTGCTGGCATCTCAAAGTTAGGAAACTGGAAGGAAATTCAAGGCTCCAAAGTTAGACCATGGGGCAAGAGAGAGAAGCTAGGAGACAATGGCCTTGGTTTGAGGATGACCTTATCCAAAAGAAAGTTCAGAGTGAAAGAATGACCAGGTTTTAGAGAACAAAGAGGGCCAAGGAGATCTTTTTCAACTCTTAACCTGGTGGGGTGGCTGACAGAACCGTAGGCCCAAATCCTGGGAGCAAGGCTGAGATCTCAGCAGAAAGGAGCCAAGAGTTACTGACCAGTACAGCCACAAGAGCTGGCCTGGCACCTGTTTTACAGATAGGGAAACAGAGACCCAAGGAGCCTAATTCTCAGTCCCCAATTTGGCCTTATCCCAAGGAGCTCCAGGCTGATCTCCCTGCCTGCTCCATAAATTTGTTCCCAGATTAAGTGCCCCCACCCTGATTGTTGTCTTATAGTCAAACCCCTCCAGACCTGCCTGATCCAGGATCCTCTCCTGCATCCTCTCTCCTCTCTGTCCCAGACTGGGGCTTCTTAGGATCTCCCTTTGCAACTTGTGATGTCACAGTCTTTCTACTACCATATCTCCCCCACTCTGCCTCTGCTTGCCCCCCCCTTTCCCCGCCCCCTGACAGAGCCCCCAGAACTGCTAAGGTGAATCTTTAAAGCTTCATGGTTCTGGTTTGCATTCCTAGTAATTGAGTTGTGCTCCTCAGTGGGTCATGACTAGGGAGGGGGAGTGGCCATCTGTGGGTCCAGCCCTCCCCCTGCTGCTTAGCCCTCCACACTGTTATCCAGCGAGTGTGAGGAGGAGAGTGGAGGTGGCAGGATGCTTCCTCTTCCTGCCTAGCTGCCTTCTCTAGCTCTCTGCCTCCCCCTGTCCCCCTCCCTGCTTCATCTCCAACACAAATCACATGGTGACAGCCCCATCCAACCTTTGGGGAAGGGTTTGTAAATGTGTCTTCCTTAGCTCTGATCTCCAAATTGTTCCTTTTATTGCATTTGTCACGGTGAAGATTAAAGTCCCTGGGTGGCCTGCACCACAAATCACAGAGTCTGCTCAGGGAGCGGCTGCAGGTTGGGAGCCGATGGAGGAGTCTGGGCCTGGTTAAAGGGTGTGCATGTATGTGCACACTTACAAATGCACTCCCACATGTGGTGTGAATTTGTACTCGGGAACAGAAAGGCGGCCCCTGGTGTTGTCATTCTGAGCTACTGGCCCTCTCTGTAGCGGTTTGTCACCTCTTCCTGGAAGGTATTTTCCAGGATCCCTCAGCCCATTCTGGGAGGGAGGGATGTAGCTCAGGGGTAGAGCACTAGCCTAGTATGCATGAGGTCTTGGGTTTGATCCCCAGTGCCTCAAGGAAAAACACATTAGGGATCAGTCTCTACCCACTTGAAGCGGGCATTGCTATCTACCTTGGCCCCTTTTGTCTCTTCCACCAGATGGGAGGGAAAGCTGTGTTCACATCAGAGATATTTCAGATGTCCTTCTGGATCTCTGGCCACAGTGATCCCTTGATCTCACCCTGGCAGCACTTTCTTACTGGGCCAAGCATAGCTCAGGCCCAAGGCTCCCAAAGGATCCACATTATGAACTCAGAAGCACAGCTGACCTTGCCCTGCTCCCCTATCCTGACTTTCTTTCTCATCCTGGGGCATCACTGGGTCCAGAGGGGACACAGCTGAGAAAGAGGAGATACAGCTGAGGAACCAAGAGGACAAAAGCCCCCTTGTACACACACACTGACAAACAGTCCCTTTCCTACCCTTATGCGGGGGGCTTCCTGCCTGTCTCTCATGCACATTCATAACATTCAAATTTATGCCGTAATCTCCGCCGCTCCATATGTATGAGCCTTTGATGGGTGTTTGGGTTTATGGGATGCACCCAGCCCTCCATTCCCTCACCCACCCACCGCCTCCAACCACTGCAAAGATGCTCGTACATAATTGACATCGGCAGATTCTTTCATTATACAAGATTTAGCATCTGCTCGGGGATCGCTCGCTCCTCACTCACTATAGATGACTTTTCCCCGCGTTTCCTATTATCAATTCAAATTAGCCCCATTTCCCCACCCGACCAGTACAGCGTTCACACTTGACAGTGAGGAAACAGCAAGGCTATAATGGGCTTCTCAATTATTTAGGCCCAGTTAGGCCAGGACCCAGAAGGCCTCTGGGTCTTGGGGTGGGGGTGTGCTGTGGTGGGGTGTGCTAGGGTGGGGTCACTGCAGGGGGGAGATTAGGACTGTTACTACTTGGTCTGTATTTGGCCTTCTTACAGCCCTCCACCCTCTAATTTTCCACCTTGGGGACCCCTACATCTGGGTCTCCCAGGGCTGAGACAGTCCTTTCCTACAGGCACCTCCCCCTTGGCCCCTCCCCATATTTGCCCCATGGAAGCACCTACTACTACAAACCAAAGAATCTGTCATCAGCACCAGCCAGCCTGCCCTCCTCCTCTTAAGACCCCTCTCCATCTTAAGGTGCATCTCCGTGAAGAGATGAGGTAGTGCCCTAGGGTCTGAGATCAGCAAAAGAGATTGAAATCAAGCTCCAGAGCCCTAGGAAGAGAAAGAAACACAGACCAACAAATGGAGGCACAGAAGAGCCCAGGGAGCTGTGAGGTGCTGCAGGGCCTTTGAGAGAAGTCACAGAAAAGCAGAAAGGCCCTTTCTCAGGCCACGCGGGCTGTGTAGAGTCGTAATTAGGTCAGCACTACCCACCTGCTGGTCTGACTAGTCCAAGTCCAGCCTCCTATAAAAACTCTTGGGTCCAGGGGCTATTCAGGAACCATGGGCTCTCCTGAGTCCTTTGAATGGCCCGAGTACAGGGGCAGAAGCTCCACAAGAGCACCATGGCCGTAACCTCAGATTCCGGCCAACCGTCAGCTGTCTCAAGTGGGACCACAGGCAGCCAGCTCAGCTCCAGCTCAGCTCCAGCTCAGCTCTACGCAGCCCTGCACCCCTCCCGTGGCTCTCCCCTCTCCTCTCCAGCCCAGATTGGTTTCCAAAGGCAGTGATGGGGGAGGTGGCAGGCAGGGGTCCCAGAGGCTCTGGGATTAGAGGTGTCTTTCCCATGCTTGGTTTCTGCAGAATCAAAGAATTCCTCTGTCTGATTGGATTTACCCTAAGTCACAGGCGTGTGGGACCTGCTTTCCCTCAGCAACAGCTGGAAACAGCCCTAAATATGATTAATTAACGCTGTAAAAAGCCCCGGACCCAATTAAGATTTATGTGTGTGTGTGCACATACATGCGCATGTGAATGTGTGTGTGTGTGTATGTGTGTGTGTGTGTGTGTGTGTGTGTGTGTTGGGGGGGCAGCAGGAGGCGGGTGGGGGGGAATTACCAACTCACCCATCTACAGGACCCTTCGGGGGAGTGGAATGACATTTCCCTAGAGACATTTCTTTGACATCTATCCCAGGCAGGGGTCATTTTATTCTGCCTCCAGCTTTTGACAGATTAGCCCCTTTCTCTGTCCCAGTGGCCTTGGGCTATTTTCCTTCTGATAGGGGTGGGGTGGCAGTTCTGGGGCAGGTGCATCATCTCTCTTTCCTCTACCACAAGTGGAATGTTCTCTGCCAGACCTCAATTCCTCTTGCTTGATCATTCTGGGGATCAGAAATATATACACAATGCCTCAACATGCCACTCAGACATAAGCCCAAATGGGACATAAAATAAGAACCTCAAAGGAGCCTGAATAAATAAGTGGCTTGCCAATCCTCCTGTCATGGAAATATCTCACTTTCAGCTTCAAAGACTCATGTCTCCAAGACAAAAGTCCTTGGACTCTTGCTCTGAGTCTGTAAGAAAGATGAGGCCCTCATTTTCAGTGGCTCTCTCCTGCCTCCTGGCTCACCTCTTTGTAACTGGGTATTCATTCCCTACAGTGTGGACATCCTGGCTTTAATGAGATGCTAGTGATGAAGGGACAAGAAACAGTGACTCATCCAAAATTCTGTTCTCCAAAATCTTTGAAGTGGGTGCTGTGGCGCATGACTGTAATTCTAGCTACTTGGGAGACTGAGGCAGGAGGATTGCAAGTTCAAAGCCAGAAGCATTCTGCATAATTTAGCAAAATCCTGTCTCAAAACATAAGCCGGCCACGGTGGTGCACATCTGTAATCCCAGCACCTTGGGAGGTGGAGGTCAGAGGGTCATGAGTTTGAGGCTGGAGGCAGTCTGTGTAATTTAGCAAGACCCTAACTCAAAAATGAAAAATAAGAAATGGGCTGGTGGTGCAGCCCAGTGGTAGAGCCCTTACAAACTATGTGCCCTGGGTTCAACCCCTAAATATCGCAGAAAAATTAAAATAAATTAATTAAGTTAATAAAAATA
Source organism: Pedetes capensis (assembly GCA_007922755.1). Classification (NCBI taxonomy): domain Eukaryota; kingdom Metazoa; phylum Chordata; class Mammalia; order Rodentia; family Pedetidae; genus Pedetes; species Pedetes capensis. The sequence continues at coordinate 35,175 of VMDO01016260.1, read as the reverse complement.
AAAATAAACCAGCCTTGGTAATATACACCATAATTCCAGCATTTAGGAGGCTGAGGCAGGAGAATTGACATGAGCTCAAACCAGCCTGGCCTATGTAATGCGTTCCAGGCCATCCTGGGGTACACAAAAAGATTGTTTCAAGAATACCAAGAATAAATAAATAAATTCCATAAATAAACACATAAGGGGCTGGGGTGCAATTCAGGGTAGAGCACTTGCCTAACATGTGCAAGACCCTTCATTCAACCTGCCATGCTGCATTTTAATTTATTTTCTCGTATTTACTAAAACTGATCTACCTCTGTTTTGTTGAAGTGATTTAGCACAGGAAGAGGTTGACTAGGTTCCAGCACTGATGGCCAAAGGTGGAATGGACTGGAGGGAATATGGGAAAGCCCCATTCTCTGCATCTTTCTTGGGATCCTTCTGGGGAGAGTGGCCTGAAGCTTGAGGTTTCTGTTTAATGGCCTGGGCTCCTGGGGGGAACCTAGGAAGGTCTGGAGATGCCTGGGTCATCCTTGAGAGATAGTCTTCCTACATCTTGATGGAGCTCTTAACATGTGAGGACTTAAACCACTGTGACTGGAGCTCAACTTCCTCATGTCATGGCTGAGGGAGCGTGTAGCCCCTCCTTGTCAGTGTCCTGGCCCTTGCATCCCAGGAAGAGAACCACTTTTGGCTGGAAGCTGGGAAACAGAAGAGATGAACAGTCAGTGACTTTTTCTAGGATTCAGAGATTTCTGGCTTTTTAGCTGGTAACTGAGAAGAGGCGTTAAAGCCTACTCCAGAGCACTAGAGTGAAAGGTGAGTCTTAAAGAGGAGAACTGAGAATCATTTCTCTTTCCCAGGTGCCCCAAAGCAGGAGGGGCATATCCTGGGGGCCCCATTGCTGGGGTCCATTGCTGGGTCAACTGTGCAGAGTACCTCCACCTCCACTATTTCCACTCTTGCCCATTAGGCCCTACAGTGTTCCACACCAGGGAGGGGGCGAGAGGGACAGTGTGAGCAGCAGACTTGGGTGCTGTGGATGAACATGGAGGGGGAGGCAGACAGGCTAGGCTGGCAAAAGGTGGGCAGGAAGGTAGGAGATGGGCAGCTCCCTGTGGAGCAGCCTTATACTTTTCTTATAGACCTGCCACTCCTGTGGGGTCTGACATTGGTGTATACACAGAGGGCTCTTTGCATATCCATGGGTCAGTGTGTCTCTGAACAGTGGGTATCTCTATTCTTTGTCAATGCCTGTGACTCTGTGGCTAAGGATAGGTGTGTCAACAGAAAGAAGAACAAGAAACTAGGTAGTTCACTACAGACCAAAGTGCACTTACCTAGGTATTTGATATGATGAGCACATCATGTAAAACAAATGTGAAATTAAATGCCTTTGGGAGACACATGTGCTTTTGATGTGCAGACACAGACCCCACTATTCCCTATTACATTTCACTGTCTGCTGTCCGCCTCACATTTGTAAATTATATAACTTGCTTGGCACTGTGGTCTTGATGCTGTGACTTTCTTTTCTTTTCTTTCTTATTTTTTTAGAATGGAGAGGGATTTTGCCTGCTGTTTCCTCCCCAGGGTAGAATGGCTGTTGAGTAGACTGGTTGCTCAAATTGCCCACTCTATGGCCTTACAGGTAGGCAAAGACCCCTTCCTATCCAGCATTACTTTGTCCCACACCTCATTGTCCTGGGAGAAAAGAAAGCTCAGAAACCCAAAGGAGAATAAATTCTATTTTGTTCTAAATGCTTAGAAGAGGCATCTAGGAATATGCGGAGATTGGTTTGGGGCTGAGGAGAGGCTTGTTCTCAGCACCTGCTTCATCCTTGCAATCATGTTTGCAGAACTCTCAAACTTGTATGGAGTCAGGCCTCTACCAGGGAAGGACCTGTAGTAAGACCAGATCTGTCCCTGGGATGGCCCCACTCAGGCAGTAGCTGGCAAAAATCTTGATACAAGCCTTTTATTTCACTCTTGAAAAGCCTAGGATAGAGATGGGAAGGAAAGAAAAGGTGACCTAGAAGGACTGTAAGAGGGTTGATATTTATTGAGTTGTTATTTTGTGCCAGGGAATGGACCTGGCAAGCCCCACCTTGAACTCATGCTGAGCCTGGAACTCAGAGCTTCGTACATGCTCAGCAAGGGCTCCACCACTGAGCTACACTCCCAGCTCAGACTGAGCACTTTACACACTACCTCATCAAATGTTTAAACCAGCTGGTAAAGTGGGTTTTATCACTGCCTATTGTTCAGATAAAGAGACTGAGGTTCTTGCAGGTTAAAACTGGTTCAAAGCCACACAGTGATTAAATAGTGAAGTTGGCTCTGACCACTCAAGAGCACTGCCTTCCTCAGTAAATCAGCACAAAACCTGAGAGCAATGGCAGGGTTGCCAGATTTAGCAAATAAAAATACAGGATACCCAGTTACATTTGAATTTCAGATAAATAAATAGGTTTTTTTATTGGAAATTTTTTAATGTACACCCCAATGTGATTCAATAAATAGGTTTTTTTAAAAGTATGTCCTGCTAGCATGGTGACTCATGCCTGTAATCCCAGCAGTTTGGGAGGCGGAGGCAGGAGAATCTCAGGGTCCAGGTCAGAGGCAGCCTGCCCTGTCTCAAGATAAAAAAATTAAAAAGAGGGTAGGGGTGCAGCTCAGTGGAAGAACACATTCAAAAAGTATGCATAAGGCCCTGGGTTTAGCCCCTAGTACCACAAAAACAACAACAACAAAATATATATCTCCCAAATAATTAATTGGGTATACTATTACTAAAATTTTACTTGTTCATCTGAAATTCAAATAGTTTTGTATTTTATTTGCCATTTCTAGGATGAACTCACAGGCCGGCCCAGCTCTGCCCCTTTTTCCTAAGAAAGGCTGAGGGAAATAAAAGCCTCAAGTAAGAGGTACTGTGGGTTCTATTACATCGCTCAAGCTGCGCCTACAGTTCCTTCCTTCCTGAGTGTGGCTAGGGACTCCAAGGATGGGGCCAAGGCGGGAGTCAGGGCTGTGCCCCCTCCAGCTCTGCACTAGGAAAATCAGAGAGCACACCCACGCAGCAAGTGATAGGGATCTGCCCTTTCTCATCCCAGTACTGGGCCGCTCAACAGGTCAGGCTGAGCACATTTGAGGCACCAGCCCAGAAGAGGGTCTCTGAAAAAAGAAATGTAAAAATTAAAGAAAAAAAATCAAGAAATTGGAGATGTCAAAAAAGCGTCAGGCAGTCCTCATGAGAAAGCATTAAAACTTCTCACCCTTCATTGTAAGGCTTAGCACTGATGAATACCACAGTGTGGGTGGGAGTGGGGTCAAGTGTATAATCCGCTCTAGGTGGGTGTAGGTCTTCTGAAGGTCTAGCCCAACCCTGTCTTTAGGGTTCTGGCTCCTCCTCTTTCCCTTCAAGGCTGGCCAACCCTGGTGGGGAGGGGCCTAGGCAAGGGGCTGGTGGTGGGAAGGCTGCTTCTTACCGGTTAGTCCCAGAGCTCTGGCCGACCTCAGACCGGCCACCTGCCTGGACTCCACTCTGGCTCCCATCTCTGTCCTCCGCAGCTGAGTTCTGCTCGGCTCTACCTCAGGCTCCGGCGCCTGCTCCAGCACGGGCTCAGGCGTTCGCTTGGGTTGGGTACGCGTTCCCACTCCCGGCCTGCTTGCTCGGCTTGCTCCGGGCGTCTCCCTACTGAAGAATTATGTTGCATAAAGCAGCCGCCACCATCTTGAACTGGCAGTGAACTTTGCTTTCTACATATAAATACAGATAGCAATCACACCCCAATCAGCGCCGAGGCTTCAGGGCATCATCTCAGCAACTCTAACTTTCCCATTACGATAATGTGATTTTCACTCAGTCTATAATATCACCAGCCATGAATAAAGCAACTGGCTCTTTCTGTCTCTCTCCTCCCTCCTCCTTTCTCTGCCTCTCTCTCACCCTTCTGTCTCCTTTCTTTTTCTCCCTCACTCCCTCCTCTCTGCCTCTCTCTACAGCCCCTCCTGGTAAGGTTTCCATCTCTGTCTCTGGATCTCTGAGCATCTCTGCCTACCTCTTCTTGTCACTCTCTCCCTCATCCTCTGGGACTCATGTTCCCTGAATATTAAGGGCAGGGATTTGCTGTGCCCCAAGGCTCCTTTAAATTCTGCTCCCCAGCTCTGCCATCATCTGCCTTTGCCTGAAGGTGAGATTCTTTGGGTAGGGGGTGGGGGCCGCCTGCTAAGCTTCTAGAGAGTGGGGAGATGGGGAGGGGAGGCTTGGAACTGGCTCCTTCCCTCCTCTCTCCTTCCCTTAGAGAGCCATCCCCAGGAGGTGCCATCACAAGGAGTGCCATCGGGAATGCCAAAGCAGGAGACTGGGGAACCAAAGGATCCAGCTGGAGAGATCTAAAACATTCCTGCTTAAGGGAGGGTACTGGAAGCTCTGATTTGTCTGGATATTGGGGGACCCAAACCCAACCAGATTCCAAGTGCCAGACTATTGTGAGTAGGTGGAGCTGGGGAGAGGGCGCAATGGAGAGGCCTGGGGGGAAAAAGGTAACTGGTCCAATCCTCCAGGGCCTCTTTTGAGTGCAGCTCAGTCTCCAGCCTGGCAGAGCAGTCCAGGCTGGAGCTGACTTTGGCAGGACATGGTGATGAAAGCCTGCAGATCTCTGATCAAGGTGTCAGCCAACTCGTAAACTCATGGAAAGGTCTTCTCTTTTCTTGGGGCATTCCCCAGATTAATAATGGTGTTGATGGGGCGGGGGTGTGTTATGGTCATTCATTTAACTGTACCACCTACCCTGCATTTGTATCCCAGTTCTTTCAGGTATTAGCTTTGGGGCTGTGGATAGTGTAAACCTCAATGTTTTCATCTGTAAAATGGACATAATCATGGCCTAACCACTGAATAAAATGACATATATAAAGGGCTTAACTCAGTGCTTGGCACATTGTTAGATGTTCAGTAAGTGTTAACTATTGTTATTACTTGGGCCTGGGGTTTAGCTCAGTTAGTTGAGTGCTGCTCTGCACTCTCTGAGGCCCTGGGTTCAATCCCCAGCACCACAAAAGATGGGAGAAGGACCTGGCGACCCACTCCTGAAACAATCCCCAAACAATCAGCCATTGAAAACCCTAGCAGAGAAACACTGACATAGTGCTGGACATGGCACAGTGTCGGGGAGTGCTTTGTACAAAGCTGCTATGAGTTGGACCCAACTCACAACTCCTAACAACATCATTATTACTATTGGCATACAATCACTTGTTTCATGTGTTAAGATATCATAGCGGTTAAGAGCCTGGGTTTAGACCCAGGTGTGGTGGTGATTGCCTTTAATCCCAGCACACAGGAGGCTAAGGCAGGAGGACTGACACTAATTCAAGGCCAATCTGGTCTACATAGAAAGTTCCAGGCTAACCTAGGCTACACAGGGAGACCCTGTCCAAAAAAGAAAAAAAGGAAAAAGATGGAAAGAAAGAAAAGAAAAAGAAAATCAGAGCCTGGTGTTAGGAAGTCAGAATGGCTGAGTCTGAATCCTGGCTTAGCCACTTACCAGCTTTTTAGCCTTGGAAAAGTCACAGCCTCTTTGAAACTCAGTTTCCTCATTTGTAACAGGAATACTAATAGTCCCTGTTGTTGTTGTTAGGTGCTGTTGAGTTGGGTCCGACTCATAGCAACCTTATATACAACAGAATGAAACACTCCCTGACTCTGTGCCTTTCCCCGCACTATTGTCAGTGCTTCTCTGTCATTTGTAGGGTTTTCAATGGCAGATTGTTTCAGAAGTGGATTGCCAAATCCTTCTCCCTAGCCTGAAGCACCTAGTATTCCCAAGAGGTCTCCCATCCAAGGACTAACCAGGCTGACCCTGCTTAGTTTCCAAGATCAGGCAGGATGGGATGCTAGGGTGCTATGGCTACAGGCAATAGTCCTTAGCTCATAGGATTGCTGTGAAGAATACTCAGGCTAATCCAGTGCTTGGCGCAGTGCTGACATATGGCAAGGGCTCTAGGAATATTCGCAAGTGCGGATCCAGCTGCAATTGAGGCAAACACTGCACTGGGTATCTTGAAGACCACACTCTCTGTGGGTTAGGGTCTGGGCCCCTGGTTTTTCTGTAGCCCTAGTCCATTGGTGGTCTTGACCCCTTACTCCTGTGCAGGATGAGGGCTTACTTCAACTTCTTTGGCTGTAAGAACTGTACCTTTTGAGCTGGGCAAGGGGGGGGGGGGTGCATGCCTGTAATCCCAGCATTCTGGAGGCTGAGTCAAAATCAGTATGAGCCAACCTAGTCTACACAGCAAGTTCTAGGCCAGTCTGAGCTACACAATGAGTCCCCTATCTTAAAAAACAACCCCCCAGGACATCATGACTCATGCTTATAATCCCAGAGACACAGGAGGCAGAAGCAGGAAGATCATAGGCTGGAGGCCAGAGGCAGCCTCTGTAATTTAGCCTCAAGAGGTCAATATAAATGGACTAGAAATCGCATGTAATTGTTCTAACAAGATAGAAACAAAGACCACTACAGGAAAAGTTTCTATCTTAAACAGAAATGGAACCCAAGGACATATAGAAAAATACTATATAGTAAAAGATAGAGAAGACTTGGATGGGAAACTTAGATGGGAAGGGGGGGAGGGGGGGAAGCAGAGGAGGGTGAGGGGTAACCTATATGAATAATGCTTATCAAATTGCATATATGAAAATTGTCACAACGAAAAGCATGTCAAAATGAATCACATTATGATGTACATTAAAAATTTCTAATAAAAAAAAATTTAGCCTCAAGATAAAAAAATAAAAATAAAAATGGGCAGGGGATGCAGCCCAGTGGTAGAGCACTTGCAAAGTACGTTCAAGGCCCTCGATTCAATCCCCCAAGTACTAAAACCAAACCAAACCAAACAAAACAAAACAAAAATGCACCTTTTTAGTTGTGTATGTCTCTGAGGTGGGACAAAGATTCCTGCTCAGTCCCTTCCCTGGGTTGGAAGAGAAGGAGACTTCTGAATGTGCTGTTTCAGGCAAGGGTGACAATGTCTAGATTCTAGACTCCAGAGGTGGTTCTTCAATGTGCTCTGAGGCAGGAATGACAATGTCTAGAAGGTAGAAGGTGACTCTTTTTTTTGGGGGGGGGGGCTTAAGCAATGCTCTTGCCTCAGCCTCCCTAGTAACTAGGACTATAGGTGCATGCCGTGGCATCTGGCTTAGAAAGGGACTCTTAAATGTGCTCCCTTAGGCAGGAGTAACCAATTAGAATCAGATGTTTTCATTCTCTCTACTTCTGTATTTCTAAGCTTGCTTGCTTTTCATTTTTCTTGGTTTCTCTCCAAAAGTTCCTTTGGAGGTATTCTAGCAGATCTCACATGAAACAGAGAGAGAAGTTCTCCTCCCTTCCGTTGGGCCTGGAATGGGCCTCAGGTATTGCTTTATGAGCAGAGCTGGAGAGCCAGCATCACTGAAGCAGACCCAGGGAGGAACCTAGGGGCATAGTGTCTTCCAAGAGGCTAATTTGGGTCTCTTTCCTCATACTTAGGTTCTCTGCCTTGGCTACAGGAAGAAGGATGCTACCCTTTACTGTCCAGAGCCAAAAGCCAAAGTATTCATACCGTAGTGCTTTTGCTTAGGGAGCAGGACAGTCCATAATTCACTCTAGAACTGGTCTCCTCCCTGCTCCTTCCTACTCTCCAAAAGAAATAAGACATGGCCCATGCCTTTCAGGGTGTCACCATCTAGTCAAGGAAACAGGCATGACCTTTACCAGACTAAGAGTCACAGGGCAATGATAACTGCAGAGTGCAGGGAGACCAAAAGAGGCAAAAGTCCATTGGACCTGGAGAGCCGGGGAGAATTGTAGTGGTAGTGCCTCACTAACATGGGTGGGCAAAATGGAAGGGGAGAGGAAGAAGGACATTCAAGGCAGGGGCAATAGCATCTGCAAAATCCCTCAGGTGCAAACAGCCTGGTACATTTGGAGAAGTCCACTGAAGCACAGAAGGTGAGATAGCAAGATCACTGTAGGAGGGAGGCCAGAAGAAAGGAAGAGATAGTAAAGGGCTGTGCCCAGGTCTCAGTCGTTTATCCTATGAGCTGGGGTCACTGAAGGGCTTTTTCAGTGGAGTGATTTGTATTTCAGAAAAACACTTCTGAGGATTATGCAGAGAGTGGAGGAAGGGTGCAGGCAAAAAGTCAGAGGCCGGGGAAACCAGCAAGGAGGTTCTGACAACCATGCCTTTGAGAGACAAAGGGGGCTTGTGTTATGGCAGTGGTGATGGGGACACTGAGGAATGACAGACTAGAGACAGCCTTACGAAAGCATGGGTGGGATTTTTGGACTTGATTGGATATGGGAGATGATTGAGGGGATGGATTCCTGGATGACCAGCAGACTCTTGCCTTGGGTGAATGGTTAGATGGTGACAGATGGAGAATACAAAAGATGGAATAGGTTTGGGAAGAGTTCAAGATATTTTGAAGCTTTTTGTTTGTTTGTTTGTTTGTTTTGCTGATTTTTTTTTCTTTTGGCAATGGTGTTGGGCACCCAACCCAAAGTCTTGTGCTGAACACTGAGCTGCACCACTTACCACACTCCAGCCCACTACTGCATGGGACATATACTTGGGAGGGCCTAAGGCACATCTCAGTAAAGACAGTCAGGAAGATAAGAGAGTATTAGAACAACTTTATGCATTTAGAAACTAAGATGCCCAAAAGAAAGTAGAAATATGTGTCTAGTGTTCAAGAGAGAAGATTTTTTGGGGGTATATGGATTTGAGAGTTACCAACATGTGGATGGTAATTAGGGCCAGGGGAAGGAGGCTGGTTACTTAGGAAAGACAAGTGAAAGGAGGCCAGCTAGAGCCTTAGGAGTATCAACATTCAGAGGAGTGGTTCTCAACCATGGCAATCCACCGAGATCACCTGAGGATATTGAAAAACACCAGCACCAGGCACAGTTGTACAGGCATGTCATCCCAACACTCAAGAGGGAGGCTGAGGCAAGAGGATCATGAGTTCCAGGCCAGGGCTGCCTAGCAAGACCGAGAAAAGAAAAGGAAAGGAAAGGAAAGGAAAGGAAAGGAAAGGAAAGGAAAGGAAAGGGAAGGGAAGGGAAGGGAAGGGAACGGAAGGGAAGGGAAGGGAAGGGAAGGGAAGGGAAGGGAAACATCAGCAAGTGGGCCTTATACCAGATCAATTAAATCTGATTCCCTGGGAGCAAGTTGCAAAGTTCTTCAGGTGAGTCAGAAATGGAATTGGGGTTAAGAGTCCAAACTCAGCAGGAGGTCAGAGGAAGATGGTTAGCAAAGGATGCTGAGGGGAAATACTCAGGAAGATAGGGAGGGAAAAAGGAAAGAGGAGTCTTATGAAGGGAAAATTCAAGAGCATCAAATGAAGCAGAATAATAGAAGTGAATTCCCTCACAGTACTTATACCATGTTAGGGGCTTTACACGAACTCACTGAATCCTCCCAGAAACTCCACGAGGAAGGTATTATTAACACCTTCCCCATTTTACAGGCAAGAAAACTGAGGCTCAGGCATGTTAAGTACTTGCCCAAATTCACATAACTAGTAAGCAGAAACCAGGACTCAAGCCTGGGCAGGCCGCTGCCCATCTGCCTTGCAAAAGGCCAAGAGATGAGCACTGCTCACGAGCGGGCAATGGTCGGGGGTTACGGGGACCATCTGGAGGACCAGCTCTCCTTTTCTCCTTTCCCTTCTTTTGGTCTCCTTCTGTGTTTCTTCTCTCCCAGGTCACTAAAGCAGTGGTCTTCATCTCCCTCGTTGTCTCCAGGCCCTAGGGACTAAGTAAAGCTGGTTCTCCCTCACTCTCGCCCTTAGTAGGTGGCTACACGCTGGGGAACCTGGCTGGTGGCCTCTCTGTTTACTGGTCTGAGCTGAATGAGCACCCTTTGAAGTTACCAGAGCTTGGAAGTTGAATAGTAGGTAAGTGGGAAGGGAGGCAGAAGAACCCGGAGATCCCATCCTCCTAGGAAGAAGTCTGTGGGGGAGGGAGCAGCTGCAGAGACAGAGCTTGAAGGGGAAGGAGACTGGAATCCACATTCACAGGGAAGTGACGGTGAGTCTGGCCTTGGAGCCCTGGAGGAGTGGTGCTCAACTTGGCTGAGTTACCTCGGCTTTAAAAATATAGCACAAGCACCTCTTCAGGAACCACTAGACCAGAATCTCCAAGAGGTGGGCCTCCATATTCATGGGATTTAAAGCTCCCCCGCTGATTCTAATGTAGAACCAGTATTGAGAAACACACCCTGTAGAAAAGGGCTCTGGGCAAATCCCCCTTAACCCTGGCGTTGTTGTTTTCAAGTTGGGTGGCCTTGGGCAACCCACAGGCTTCACTGAGCCTCAGTTTCCTTATATCTGTAAAATGGGGCTCTCAATCCTACCTGCTGCCTTATATAAATTCTTATACTTAGGTAGACTATTGACTATAATGTATTTTGTTAATTACACCAGTATCCTATTTTGCTGATTAGGGAACCATGTGAAAGTGTGGTGGAGTTAAAACCTATACAGATGAGAGAGAGAGAGAGAGAGAGAGAGAGAGAGAGAGAGAGAGAGAGAGAGAGAAAGAATAAACACACATGTTGCACAGGTGGGGGCACTTGAGTATGTACAAACACCCACACACGCATACACACACAGTTCCTAAAGAGAGCTACTGGGTTACTTCTCAAAGCAGAATTACAGAGTTTTAGACATGGGCTTTTATGATTTTAGCCTTCAGAACATGCCATTAAAATATGGAGAGATGAAGTTGTGTGTGTGTGTGTGTGTGTGTGTGTGTGTGTGTGTGCACGCATGTGTGTTTAAATGATTGCTAAAGTGCAGCATCATTTGAGTCTGCCTGTCAGCCTATCAGAAACGTCATCTATAACCTTCACTGTTTGCAGTTTAATCTCCCCTGCCTCCCCGCAGGCCCTGTTCTGACATTTTAAACCCCATAAATGACAGTAGTGCTCTAAGCCATTTTGAAAAAAGCCAAGCATTTGGAAAAAACACACATAGAGACATACCCCTAAGTTCCTCTTCCCTGGAACACATGCTCACTCACGCTCCTAAGTGGATTCACATACACACACACGTTCACACTTCTCCATTGGCCAAGAAATGTGCACAAGTGTGGTAGCAGTATGCAGATGCACAGAAGCAGGGCTGTATATCTGATGCCTACACACAAGTGGACACACAACAGGATACCTTCCTGCTCTCATTCTCAGGTCCCATACATGCTTCTGCTCCTTGGCACTGAAGGGAAGAAAAGACTCCAATGTCATTGGAAGGCGCATACTAGAAGCTTGGATTTAGACACCAAAAGGGTGACATGGGAGGCCCAAATCTTTGGATTTAGTGTCAAGAAAGGATGGGCATTAATAGGCTCAAGTTTCTCCTCTCTGAAAACCAGTGCGTAGAGGGATAACAAGCAAGTCACACCTTACATTTGTAATCCCAATGACTCAGGAGGCAGAGGCAGGAGGATTGTAAATTCAAGGCCAGAGGCAGCCTGAGTAATTTAGCGAGATTCTGACTCAAAATAAAAAAAATCTGAAAAAGTGGGCTAGGGGTATAGCTCAGTGGTAAAGCACTTGCAAAGTATGTGCCAGGCCCTGGGTTCAACCCCCAAGTACCACAAAAAAATAAAAATAAAAAAAAAGATAGGTTCTCAAATAAAGTAAGAAATGGTAGGCTTGGTGAATTAGGATTAGGTTTATATAGTCCTGGCTAAGGTCCCTTACAAGCTAAGAAATCTGGGCTGCCGATGCCTGAGGCATTTTCATGAACTGGTAAACTTTGCTCCTTGCATGTATACCAGCAAAGAAGAGGAACTCTGGGCAGCTCTGCTTGATTCTGAGCAGCTCTGTAGATTCTTCATAGCAGAGCTGACTTCTATGGCTCTCCCTTCTACCACATCAAGTCATCATGCATTTTAAGGAACTTGTTTCCAAGGCAACCAATTAGTGTCAGGAAGTGAGAGCTGTGATGTCAAGCAAGATGGGGGGTGGGGTGAGAAACTCCATTCCCCATTTCCCTGGCTCCTGCTCAGTAACTGCAGCCTTGAAGGGAAAGTTCCGGAGGAAGAAACACAGGCCATTGCCCTTCCAGAGCCCAGTTCCTGGTCAGAGTCCCGGAGTCAGTACTGCTTTGGAGAGCCCACTCACCTGGTAGTACCTCCACCTGCCACACCACTCCAAGATGTGATAAGGCTGTGAGTCCCCAAAGGAGGCAATATGGACACCCTTAGGAGGGTAACAGGCTGGAATTTAGCTCAGTTGGTAGAGTGCTGCGCTGCAGTCTCAGAGGTACTGTGTTCAATTCCCAGCACCGCAAAAATGGGAGAAGGACCTGGCAATCCACTCCCAAGGCAATTCCGAAACAGTCAGCCATTGAAAACGCTATAAGCGTCGGTATGAGTCGAATACCGACTCAACAGCACCTAACAACTACAACAATAAGAGGGTAACAATAGTTGAGACCACTGCCCATGCTTTTCCCTATCCCCTATAAGGAAGAGATCTTAGACTTTATTTAGTGAATATGTAAACAAGGCCCAGAATGAAGTCTTGACTCAAGAGACCCTGCTCTCAGATCTCCCTTGAGACTTTTCTGTCTGCCCTCCCTAGAAAACGTCCATGGGAGGAAAGTATATGCTTTAAATAAAAGAATAGGAGCCAGGTATAGTGGCACATGTCTGTAATACCAGGCTAAGGCAGGAGGATTGATGTGAGTTCAAGGCCAGCCTGGTCTACATGGTGAGTTGCAGGCCAGCCTGGACTACACAGTGAGGCTTTGTCTCAGAAAGACCATAAATAAATAAGTAAATAAATAATAAATAAATAGCCAACTAGGAATGCAGCCAGAGAGTACAGAAGGGAAAATACAATGCGTACATAGCTCATTGATTCTTAGGGCAGAGAATGAGACATGGGTAACAGAATTGCAGCAGTTTGAACCCCTGAATTCTTGGAATCATGGCTCATCTTCCTGAGTAACAAGCCTGGCCAATTTGAGAGGGTCATTCTGTCATTCTAAACAGTAGCTAAAAGGCAGAATGCAATGGACCTTGTCCTTAGGGTGAAATAAGAAAGCTGGGCATTCATTACTGGGGGATTGAACCCAGGTCATTCTACCACTGAGCTGGATCCTCAGTCCTCCTCCATTTTTTTTTTTTTTTTTAATTTATTTTGAGACGAGGTCTTGCTAATTTACACAGGCTGCCTCTGGCCTTGAACTTGTGATCCTCCTGCCTCAGCCTCCTGACTCCCTGGGATTATAGGAGTGTGCCAACACACCTGGCTCAAAAACTGAGCATTCATTTATTGACCCTCCTAGCCAAAGGGCACTAACCCCATCAAACCAGCTGGACAGGCTGTGCTGTGAAGATGATGAAGATGATGATGACAGCACTATACTTTCTACAACGCTGTCATCTTTGTGGTATCCCTATTGGTGAGGAGGGTAGGAAATGTCCTCAGGTTGGATGTGGATCTGGAAGCAGACTGAGATAGGGAATTCTGTGCAGGAACTCTACTGTAGAGTGTTCTGGGGAGGAAATCAAAAGAAGCAAGACTGGGTAGAGGGAGAAGAAGGCTGTGCTAAAGTCTCCAAAAAGCCTTTAGCCAACCTCGGGGTAGGGGGTGGCCTCTGGAGCCAGAATAATCCTTTGGAATTGTCCCGAGCAGGGGGGAGGTAGCTGGGCCTTCCTGCACCCAGAATACCAGTCATAGGCATAGGCTGCTGGGAAAGGGACGTGACCTTAGGCAGTAGCTGAGGGACACATCCTTCAGCACTTACAGTGACACTCACCAACGCAGTTATCACTCTCATTTTGGAGGTAATGGAAACTGAAGTTCAGAGAAAGGGATGACCTGCTGGACATATGGCTGTCATATACCAAGGTTAGGGTGCAGCTGCAGCCAGGGAAAGGGATTTCATGTAAATCTCTTCTGGTGTGATGGTAGGAGTCAGTCACTGAGGGAACTGTCTCCTTCAGTTTGGCAGTTGGAGCTGAGGTGCCCTGGATGGGAGGGAGAGCTTAGTTGGCTGTCCCCATAAGACGAATCAGGGGGCAGGGACCCTGTGCCAGGCCTCCAGGGGGCCTGATGGGCTCTGCTGAGCACCAGAAAGCCTTTTCCCTCTGGAAAGAGGAGACTGCGACCTTAATCCCTCCCAGCGCAGAGGCCACAGCACTAGCTCTCTGGGCAATAAGAGACGCTTTCCTGACAGATGTGTGGGATTGGCCAAAAGACAAGGGCTATGAGGAGATTATGCTGTCTGCTCAATGCCTGGCCCCTGAGCCCCCAAGGGATGGAAGTTCAGGGTCTCTCTGAGGGCTTCTGGAAAGGGCCAGACTGGTGAGCAGGAGACTAGCAATGGTCAGCCTCTCTGGGTAGCCCCAGGAGCAGCGAACTGCCTCAGAAAGGCCTGGTAGAAGGCCATTGTTGAGGGGTCAGATGAGAGGAGCAAGGGAATGGACAACGCAACTGAAAGGAGAGGCTAAGGAACAGGAAGGGGCCTGGTTCTCTCAAGAGCAGCCACCCCCACAGCAACAGACTGCGGGGGAGGAAATCTTTGGTTTGGACTTGTTTGTGGGCTGCTGGGCCTGGGCCATCTAGGTTCAGTTAAAGAGTTGTTGTTGTTGTTAGGTGCCGTCAAGTCGGTGTCCGACTCATAGTGACCCTGCCAACAGGTAAGACAGCATTGTTAGTGGTTCTCTGCTATTCATAGGGTTTTCAATGGCTGATTGTTTTTTGGGAGTGGGTTGCAGGTCCTTTTCCCAAGCCTACAGCACCTGTGCTCCCAGGTGGTCTCCCATCCAAGTACTAACCAGGTACTAACTAACCAAGTACTAACCCTGCTTAGCTTCTGAGATCTGATGGGATGGGATGCCACAGTGCTATGGCTGTAGGCAAGGAGTAGGAAGGGTTATGTATGTTGGGGTGGGGGGCACAGTCAGACATATGGGAGGAGTCTACTCCTTTCCTCATCTTCATGTTGAAATTGCTGAGCCCACCAGATGGGAGCGACAGTTGCTCTTGCTCTGGTTTCTCTCAACTCTCCCTGGCTTGGAGGTGAGAAAGGAAGCCAGAGCCACCATGAGGGAAGAACCCAGAGACCCAAGGCCAAGGGATGAGAACCTCACAGTAGCTCCAGAGTCTCAGAGACTCAGGAGGTTGAGCCAAGGCCCTACCCAGAGGGACATGGTCTTTCTTGCCCATTACTGAGGAGCAAGAATGAGTGGCCATGCAGCAGTCTAGCCAGGAAAGCCTGATCAGAAAGGGATTGTTTTGTTTTGTTTTGCTTTTTTAGCTCTGCTACCCAGCCCCTCCCCATATTCGCATTTCCCTTCATGACCTTGTGACTCCTCCATTAGGTCTCCTTTCTTCTGGCTTCAAGAGAAAGCCGGGCAGGGAGGGCTGAGGACAAGGAGGGAGGCGAGGCGGGTGAGCGGCTGAGCCAATTGCAGCGTCTGCAAGGTGCAAAGCAATCAGCGGAGCCGCTGGTGAGCGGGGTCACTCAGTAGTGTGCACATCAGGGTGAAATCCTTTCAGCTCTTCGCCAAACCCCTAGTGAAAGACAATCAGGCTCGCTGTCACCGAGCTAATTCTGTCTATATAAAAGCAGTAATGAAATTCACGGCAGGATTACCCTCTCCATCCAATGGGCCAGCGTCGTGGTGACATATCTCTCTTATTGCCCGAATGTAACACACCATCTAATTTACGTCGTGTAGCGAGCAGGAATGAAATGTTCATAAAGAATTGCTGCATCTCGTCACCTTAACTGCGGCCCGGGGCTCTGAGGCATCTGTCAGGGAGAAGAGCAGGAGGAGGGAGGGCGGGCGGGGCTCAGGGAGCAGCCGCTGGGGGCAGGGGCTTCTGTGGGGTGGTTGTTTCTTAATAGGGTGAAGTGGAGGCAGAGGGAGGCAGGGGCTGGGGCAGGGGGTCGGGAGGAAAGAGAATTAAGGAGGGAGGTGGAGGCTTTGGGGAGGCGAGGATAAATAAGGGTGGAATGGTGTGGTTTGCAGGGAGTGTTTGCAAGTCTGTAGGTCTGAGGAGCCAGAGATAGAGAGTCTGTGGGATTAGATTTGGAGGATCTGGGGAGATGAACGTCAGGGCCTACTGGGCAAGGGTTTGCTTGAGAAAAATGACCCTCTGAATGACTTCCAGATTCTACAAGGTTCTTGGTCTTCTCCTCACGCTCTGGAATGGAAATCCATCCACCTCTGAAGCCTATCAGAACCAAACTTACCAGTGAACAAGAAGGGAAATCTTTCGTAAAAGGCCTCAAGGAGCATACAGGTGCTTGGAGCACAGTTTACAAACCTCGTCACTCATGGCTCCTCTCTTGCCCTCACCTGCAAATGCAGGCCCCAAGCCATCAGTGAGCCCTTTCAACTCACTCTAAAATATGTCTCTCATCCATTCTGGTCTCTCTGTCACCACCAGCCCCTCCCCCCATCGCTAGTCCAACGTCATTGCCATCTGTTCCCCAGAGAACTCAATACCCTCCTGACTGCTCTTCCTATGCGTTCCTTGTCCCCTCAACTCAGCCAGATAGTGATCATGTTTTTGACTATGATCCATCACTATATCTCTGAACTTAAAGCCCTCCAGTGGCTTCCCCTTGCTCTTGGGATAAAGATCAGAACCTACTCTCCAACTTCTTTGACCCTCACCTCCGTTTCCATTTGCAAACTGTTCCAACCATGTTCACCTTTTCCTGTTGTCTGAATGTGCCATGTTGCAAGTAGCCACTGGGGCTGTGTGCAGGTGGTTCCTGTCCTTGGAGGACTCCCCTTGAGAGTAACAGCAGTGCCAGCCCACCCACTACCCCCAGCATGGCCTTAACTCCTGCTCCCACTTCAGGTGTCAGCTGAGATGTTGCATACTGGGAAACCCTCTATGCCTACTCAGACTTCTCAGCCTTGGTGAGCTCTCTCTCTTTTACATGCTTTTTGTTTTGTTTTGTTTTTTGACAAGGTCTCACTAGATAACCCAGGCTGGTCTCAGAATCTCAGCAATCCTCCTGCATCAGCCTCCCAAGTACTGATTACAGGTGTGAGCCGCCACACTCAGCTTCTTTGCAAGCTTCCTTACCATCATTTGCTTCCTTTTGTAGCTATTTGTTTATAACTGCATTCTCTTACTAGACTCTACTCCCAGCACCTGGCATAGTGCCTCAGACATTGTAGGTGCTGGATAATATTTGTTGAATGAAGGAATGAGGGTTTGCACAACCACTACAGTGTTAGAAGTCCTGCTCCTACCCTCCTTCATCCATCCAGCAAACACCTGCTGAATGCCTTTTGTGTGTCAAGCACAAAAATATCAAAGGCACGACCACCATGCTAACCCTGTGAGGACATAGTCCCAGCCCAATAAAGAACTCACAGCTTGGGGAGAGAGACAGATAGGCAAATAAGACAATAATGATACCAAACCTGTCCTGTGCTGCTTCACTTCACAGAAGAGTCACATCCTTACCCACTGTCAGACTCACCTATAAGAAGCAGTTGATCCTCTGGAGCCATGTACAATTCTCTCCAAACTTCCTGCAGATGCAGATCAACTGTCTTTAGGGGAAAAATACCAAGAAGTGAGAGACCTTACTAGAAAGTCATCATTGGAATTCTCTTACTAGTGATAATAACAACCATTTATTGTCAACTGTGTGCAAGCACCTTATCTCATGTAATCCTCATAACAACTGTAAGTCTGTAACACACAGGCATATTATCCCTGCTCTAGAGATGAGGAAACCGAAGCTGGCTGAGTTTAAATTTGTTGTTGTTGTTGTTAGGTGCCATGGAGTCAAGTCCAAATCGTAGGGACCTTACATACAAAAGAACGAAACACTACCTGACACTGTGCCATGTCTAGCACTATGTCAGTGCTTCTCTGCTATTCCTACGGTTTTCAATGGCTAATTGTTTCAGAATTGTTTGGGAGGGGGCTTCCAGATCCTTCTACCATTTTTGTGGTCCTGGGGATCAAACCCAGAACCTCAAAGCATGCAGAGCAAGTGCTCCACCAACTAAGCTAAATCCAATAGCTTACCCAAAAGAGGGCAGACACTAGGCACACAATGGCTGCTCACTAAATATTTATTGAGTGAATAAATGAATGAGAAGCTAGTAAATAGAAAGGACAGGATTTAAACCTAGGCTTCCTGGCTCCAAAGTCCCTGACCTTTCTCTTCTTTATTCCAAGTAATTAGTTTGGGAACTTCAAGTTCAATGTTAGAAAAATACTTGATGTTAAGCTGGGAGTAGTGGCGCATGCCTATAATCCCAGTGACTCTGGAGGCAGGAGGATCACAGGTTCAGGGCCAGTGATAGCCTGCATAATTTAGCAAGACCCTGTCTTAAAATAAAAATATAAAAAATGGGCTGGGGGTGCAGCCCATTAGTACAGCACTTGCAAAGTATATGTGAGGCCCTGGGTTCAACCCCCAAGTACTTAAAGAAAAAAAAAAAAACCCTTATGTTGGGCTCTGGATCTGTGTATCCCCTAATCCAGACCCTTGTTTGTCCACTCATGGCTTTGGCAGATGACACTTCAGATATCAGTCCTGGCCAGGGTGGAAGATTAGGTCTAGAGAAGATGAGACCTTAAGCCCTCTGGGAAGTCCCAGAAGGTGAGCCCATCTCTAGCTTGTCCAGTCTTCCTCCAAGAAAGGGTTAGCTGATCAAGAGGCCTGAAAAATGGTCTTGGGTGGGAGACAGAACCTCACTCCTTTGTGCACAAAATCAACAATGTCTTGAAATATGTCTCTTGTGCTTGAGCTATCTGGTCCTCTCTCATTAATTCAGAGGTGTTTACTCACCAGATAATACATAGCTGTGTGTACACGCTGTATGTAGAAAAGTGTTCATGCACATATACATGTGTGAGTAAATCCACCCTATTGTTAGCTCTCTCATAGCCCAGTGGTATCGACTCTCTATGCTGCAGCACCTGAGTCTGCACCCTGAAGTTCCTTCCCTGCAGACATCTCTGGATTTGTATCCCTATAGCTGCTTAATTCTCCCTTCCTTCCTTCCTTCTCTCCTTCCTTCCTTCCTTTTTAATTTCTTTCATTCTCTCCTTTTCTTTTCTTCTTCTTTTTTTTTTTTTCAGCACTAGGGATTAAACCCAAGGCCTCATTCATGCTAGGTAATCAACACTGGGCCACACCCTGACCCCCCTTTTTATTTATTTTCTTTGAGACAGGGTCTTGCTAAATTACACAGGCTGCCTCTAGCCTTGAACTCATGATCCTCTGGCCTCAGCCTCCTGAGTTGCTGAGATTAGAGGTGTGCCCTACTGAGTCTACCCTGTAACTGCCTTTTCCACCTACTTCTGTCCTCTACTCCTAGAAACTGTACTTTACCCTCCAGCTAATGCTCACAGGCCACAGAGTGGGATTTTGTGCCATGTACCTCTTGTTATTTTGCTCCCTGTCAGTGAGTACCTTTATCAAAGAGTTAATGCATGAATGTATCATCAGAGATAATATATGCCTGGCACATAGTAGCCTTTCAAGTCATGTTCGCTATTAACATTATTATAGCTCATTTGTCCTCCCTGACCAGAGGGCATCCCTCCTTCTATCCATAGCCCTCCTAGGGCTGGAAGTACAAATGCCCACGTGCACTCCTGCCAGGGAGCTGTGTGAGGCTTGGTGTACTGGGAAGGATCTCTCAGTTAGAGGGCTCCTGGCCATCATCATCCATATCTCTCAGCAGGACAAAGATCTCACATGTCCCCAGCAGGCAGCACTCACTCATATTTTTTTAAAGTCTCCATAAAATAAGTCTCAGGAGTCTCTTTAGACATTGCATCCAAAACCTTAAAGTTTTAAGACACAAATTCTTCCTAAACTCCTCCTTTGCAGCAGATAAGTTCTCTTCTAGGCCAGACCAATGCGAGACCCTGTGTCCAATGCTCACCCCAGAGAAATGGTTCAGTCATAATCCTAACTCTTTTCCTTTGGCCAAGATGTCCTGCCCTCCCAGCTAGTGATCAGTTCTGTGGCTCTGCTGACGCTCTAAACCAGACCTACTTTGCCAGATGAAGCAAGATATCATTCAGTTGTATGGACAAAAAGCATTCTGTAAGCAGGAACAGGGGAGAGGGGGAATGAGAGAGAACACAAATAACAGTCACAAAGAATCAAGGTTCTCCAGATAATATCTGTCTTTAAAGTGGCATAAGGCATTTTTTTCCAGGGTCTGCGTAAACCCAGGGGTCTATGCCTGGAGGTATATTAAGCTTAAGTTTTATTTGATTATCTTTGGACAGGTGAGGGGGAAGGGAAGATCACATGGAACAAATAAACTAGAAAAGGTTGGCAATGGATTAAAAATTGGCATTCGACCCTGTCAATGTGTTTATTTGATTTTCACATTTCCCTGCCCTCTTTATTCCCACCCTCCCTTTTCCCTACACACAGACATAAATGATACCTTGATGATGGCTATTTCAGCTGCAACCCTATATATCCAGGGAAGCCTGAGCTCCCAGCTGCCAGTCAACTCTGATCCCCTAATCCCAAAGGGACCAGCTGGTGGAATTCTCAGGGATGGCAGACCCCCTGTGGAAATGTGGCTTCTGCTCCCAACAGATTCTGATCAAGGTCAGATCACTTCTGTGTACTACTATTGGCCTTAATCTCAGCCTCCTGTCCCTCCTCCACTCACACCACCCCAGATGGTATTAAGAAGTAACCCCAAGGTCTTGAAAAAGTGTTCTAGAAATTCACCTTTCCATTTCCCACTATAATAACCAAATCTGAATAGAGTCCTCACAAGGATTAATTCGATCTTCAATGGACCAGCTATCAATATTGCTGATCTGGACAGCTGTTGAGTCATTGGTTACCAGGATAAATTGAGGATGGCTCAGTGCCCCTTAGTCCTGTGGTGAGTGTGTGATCATTATGATAAAGATGAAGATAATTGCCAGGCCCCCTGTCTTGTCTGAGGGTTTTGTGAGTACCCACAGAAACTGCATGGTCTAAACTCCCAGTATAAAGCCACAGCCAACACCCAACCTGCTAGGAGTTCGATATGATGGCAAGGCATTTTCTACAGTGTAGATACACTGGAAGGCCCCTCAAAATGGAGACTAACTGATGATTTGAAGAAACAGGCATAAATCCCTATTATGTGTGTGTCAACTCCCTTGTTCTCCAGGCCCTCCCAAAGCCAGAAACTCGGTTCGATGGTCATTACCTTAGTGACACTAAATTCTCTGGTAATCTGCAGGGATATGCAATTATGCTGTAGTTAGTGATTGTTCACTAAGTAAACCCTTGGTGTAGTTACCATGTAAGTCAACGGTATTTACAGGATATTTTTTCTGTCTGTAACTCAAAGCCTTACCGAAACAAATTGGAATTGCCTTCTGGAGGCCGTTGTTATAAATTACAGACCCAACATCTGTCCACATCTGCAGTGTCTAGACAGCCTGTCTCAGCTACAAGAGAGGAGAGAGACAAACGGGAGAAAGTGAGGGAGACTTGGAGTGGCAGAAAGAAGTCTCAGGTTTGCACAGTCCCTCTTCAGAGATTGACCCCAGTGCATGTTGTACTCATTTCTCAAATGGACCTGAACCCTAAGCAGCTCAAAGCTTAGCTTGAGAGAGAGAGTTAGGGGCCAGGTCATTGCCCCCAGATGTGTGGGCAATGCAGCCACTTCTGTTGGTCCATGTCTGTGCCCTGACCGGCTCTCAGAGGTTGCAGCAGGGCCTGAAGTATGGAGTTAAATACAGAGATTGACTACAGCCAGATCAGGAGAGGTGGCTCTGGTCCAAACTTCCCCATCTCCTCTCCTGCTTGCTGCACCCCCGCTCCCAGCCCCCGGCTCAGTTTTCATTTGCCTACCTTTCCGGTGGTCCCTCTCCTACACCCAAGATAAGGAGCCTGCCCGTCAGCTGAGTGATTGTATTTTTTTTACAGTTCCGAGCACAAACCTTCTCATTTATATGTAAAGCAGCCATTAGTCATAGCTCCGTTCCCACACACTGCCTGATGTACAATCACATTTTGCAGCGGATGAATCTTTCCACACAGCTGCTCTGCTATGAATAATCCGTCTCCAGGCCCATAAATCAGAAAAAAATCATGCACCTCGTTCGCCTGATCCTTACACAAAGTCATATATTTTACATGAGGACGAGCTAAATATTCATGAGTCTTAAAGGCTTTTTTCATAGGCACTTGTTGGGGTTGTTTTCTACTATTGGGGGGATACCAAGGTTGTATCTACTTAGAGGAACAAGAGATTTTTAGAGAAGAAGAGAAGGAAGGGAGACAGACCTTGTATATGTGTATGTGCTGTGTGTTTGGGGAAAGGGGAGAAAAGAAAAAGGAGAAAGGTTGAGATTCCAGGCTTTCTCCAAATAGGAGTCATATGGGACAAAGGATGCTCACATGAGGTCTTAAAAATCTGGTAAATAAGCAGGGTGTGTTGGCACATGCCTGTAATCCCAGCACTCTGGAGGCTGAGGCAGAAGGATCAACATGAGTTTGAGGCTGGCCTGGTTTATAGAGGACAGCCTGGGTATGCAGCCAGTTCCAGGCCAGCCTGGGCTACACAGTGAAACACTGTCTCAAAAAAAAAAAAAAAAAAAAAGGAAATACTTGTTTCTTTTCTTTTCTTTTCTTTTTGGTGGTAATGGGGGTTGAACCCAGGGCCTTGTGCCTGCATGCTTTGCAAGTGCTGGACCACTGAGCTGTGCCCCCAGCCCTTTTTTTTTTTTTAATTTTTTGAGACAGGGTCTTGCTAAATTATGCAGACTGCCTCTGGTCTCGAACTTGCGATCTTCCTGCCTCTGCCTCTCAAGCCACTGGGATTACAGGTGTGCACCACCACGCCCGGTTGTTGTTGTTGTTAGGTGTCATGGAGTTGTATCCGACTCATAGCAACCTCATAGGGTTTTCAATGGCTGACTGTTTCGGGATGGCCTTGGGAGTGGATTGTCAGGCCCTTCTCCCATTTTTGCGGTGCTGGGAATTGAACTCGGGTCCTCAGAGACTGCAGTGCAGCGCTCTACCAACTGAGCTAAATCCCACACGGTAGGAAATACTTATTTACCTGAGCTTCCATCCTGCTCAGAGCCATGAATATACCTCTCTGACCTTCAAGGTCATTTCATGAACCTTTGTTCTCTGACCCATGGAGCAATGAATTTGAAATCAGCAGATACAAAGGAAACCACTCTGATGCTAGCAAAGCCTCCTACTAGGCAGAGCATGGTGGCACAAACCTCCCAGCACAGGGGACACTGAGGCAGGAGGACTGCAAGTGTGAGACCAGCCTGGGCTACATAATAAGTTCCAAGCCAGGCTGGGTTACATACCAAGATTCTCTCTCCAAAAAAAGAAGAAAAGAAAAAGAAAGAGGGGGCGGGGAAGGAAGAGAAAAGAAAGAAAAGAAAAAGAAAGCCTTCTGCCTACACACAACTGATGGCCTCCAGCAGCTTCCCAGAGTTTCCTATGTGCCCCCTCCTTGTGCCAGAGAGCGTTTAAGGTGGCCCCTGTCCCTGTGCTTTATCTCCCTGCCCTGCTCTAACTCCTTCCACTCACTTTCAGCCTCCCAGGCCCCATTACTGTGCTCTCTTCTCTCGGGCATTTACTCAGATAGCGTGCTGTTCCTGGATGGACAGAGCCTCAAATGTGCTCCCTCTTCCAAATTGCCAAGCCTGATCCTCCAAGAAGCCACCTTCATTCCACTAAACAGAGGCTTTGCTGTGCAGCCCCACCCTCCTGCCTTCCCTGGTGAGTTCACTCATCATCCCGGCCTCTCCGCTGACAGGTCCTTTTTCATTTTATCCTGGCATTCACTCAGCATTTGTCTGTGTGTTCAGTGGTGCTGTCTGTCTGAGTCATTAATGCCACGGTCTGTAGTGTTGATTATGATGGTCCTCACTTCCCTTGGAAGGATAAAAATAATCCTTCCTCTCAAGGTTTTCTGACAACAGGAAGAACATACGCGTAGGTAGAGATTTCCCAGATTTAACTTATCAGGAAAAACCCATAAGCCCTCAGACTCTCTTAGCCTTCAGTGGATAATAATAATGCTTGGGTTCAAGTAGTTGTCCTCAGAAGAATCATACAGAGACTGAAAGGGCACCTCAGTGGGCTACTCCTTTTTTAAAAAAATCTTCTTAGTATCTGTGAGACCCTACATTTGGTCCCCAGCACCACAAAATAAATAAACAAATAATCACTTCTCTAACAGATGGGCAAGCTGAGGTA
This sequence comes from Pedetes capensis, assembly GCA_007922755.1. Lineage (NCBI taxonomy): Eukaryota > Metazoa > Chordata > Mammalia > Rodentia > Pedetidae > Pedetes > Pedetes capensis. Next base: position 10,928 of record VMDO01016260.1, on the reverse strand, counting down.
TACCCTTGTTGTCCTTAGGTGCTGTCAAGTCAGGTCTGACTCATAACAACCCTGTGTACAACAGAATGAAACACTCCCTGACACTGTGCCATGCCTGGCACTATGTCAGTGCTTCTCTGCTATTCATAGGGTTTTCAATGGCTGATTGTTTCAGGATTGTTTTGGGAGTGAGCTGCCAACTCCTTCTCCCATTTTATGTGGTGCTGGGGATTGAACCCAGGACCTTAGAGAATGCAGGGCAGTACTCTTCCAGCTGAGGTATAACCTTGGCAATTACTTACTCAAAGTCAAGTCAAGTCAAGAGGTGATGACAGGAAGCTGCAAACATATCTGAGCTCACTTTTGTGATTTTGGCTCAGGGCATCAAACTTTTTCCACCAACCTCTGGGGTCAAAGCATTTTTTCATTTCTCTAAGTTCTGTGGGCTTACCTGCTGTTCTGCTGTCCCTTGCTCCTCTCCTTGAAACTCACTTTTGCTCCTGTTCAGGGAGAATTAAGTCAAAGATCTATCAGAGAGGAGGAAAAAGTCCAAACAATCACAGATGGCAGACTTGAAAATTTAATTTAAAATCATTCTTTATTATCCAAAATATTAAAATTAAGGCAATAATGCCCAAAGGAAAACACAGATTAAAACCCCCAATGTTTCACTGTCTCTTCCTCAGGAGGTCCCCAAAGCACTGAGTGAGAATGTGTTTGAAAAGAATGCAGGAGTGCTGGAGCAAAGAGCCAGCTGTAGATCATTGAGCCAAACACTTGGTGACTGACCCAATCAGCTTCCCTTAAAGCCAAACACCAACTGTTTCATATGCAATTAATGATTGCCCTGGCAAATTAAAGTATATCAAGTCGTCACAGGCATCATGGAATGGGAAGACACACAGCAGTCACAGGTATCTCATCCCTGGCATCTACATAATGATATTACCAGGGTAATCTAGGCCCAGAGATTTAATTCTGCAAAACACCATGTGCTAAATATTTATATTCATAAAGGGCTAGAAAAAAATGTCCACATGCTACCTCTAGGCTCTCCATTTATCTGGAAGAGGCCACTGGCTCATTGGCTGGGGGTAAAGAACATCAGTCAAATGTCAGTAGATTTCCAGTGTTCCTACCCTCCAACTTCACTCTTCAAAATGGGTTAGTTGCTGAAGTGGGTATTTAGAAATATTCAAGAGAGGGCAAAGCTGCTTTCTTCACCAGGGATGCCAAAGTAGAAAAAAAAGACTCCTTCATATTTCAGAGCAAAGAAGGGGGGTGAGTGTTGCAGAATGAATAAAGATGTTTGTTTCCCATTCTTTGGTACAGAAAATCAAAGTCCAGAGGGGGAAACAGAGACCATTACAGTCATCCTTTACAAATTCCAAATTCTCAGAGAAATCACAGGTATTCTAATTTGGGATACCATTGTGCTTGAACTATAAAACCAAAGGTAGAGTCTCTCCAAATAATCATAAATAAATCAATGCCTATGGGAAAGAAATGTGTTTTCTTTGGCTTCCTGGATTTGTCTCAGTTTCCTCTACTAAAGCCTAATTCTGAGCTTATGGCCCTTACCCAATATTATCATTTTAGCACACTGCTGGGCCTAAGTACCCCAGCATATGAAGCTGCAGAACCTAAGGGGCTTGGCCTCACCTGTATCCTCATGGAGTTGCCAGCATCATTTCTATGGCCATCCGGAGACTGCTCTCCTCTCCCCATGGGCATCTTAAACCCAGATTGTCTGATCCAGCCCCTTCTGCCCTTTCTCTCTCCCTGGCAACAAATGCAGATGATGGAGCCTGTCTGTTCCCTGTGCACACCATGACTTGAAGGCTTCAGCAGCTTTTCCAGGGCCCTGCATATTATAATCAAGATAGGAACAGCTAATAAAAATTACATTGGTTACAATCCAAAAAGATTTACCAGCCTTAAGGGTTTCATGGCTATGTATTACACTTTTCAATTTTCCCACAATTAAGCTAACAACAAATGATATTGACAAATAAACTGCCGGATCACTAGCTGAAGCCCTGCCATGGGAAGGGAGAGTGGTTCTACAAGTGTGGCCATTGCCTGCTCATAAGGTCCAGACTGTGAGCTCTAGGGCACTGGGCATTGGCATCAAGCTGCTCTGGTGCATAAGGAATGGTTGCTAGCATTGTTCCTAAAAAAATGAATTTAAAAGAGATGACAATCTTGATTCCTGCCACCCTGCCCCCTCCAAGGAATTTCCCTGGTTTCTACTGATTTCTCAATCAGTAGAGTCAATTCAGAATGTGACTATATTCACATGAGGCACAACTATATCAACTCATTTGTTCATTTGGAACATTGTTCATTTGTTACAATTCTAGGGCCTAAAATCAATAAGACCTGTTGTTGTTGTTGTTAGGTGCCGTCGAGTTGGTATCCGACTCATAGCGACCCTCATAGGGTTTTCAATGGCTGACTGTTTCGGGATTGCCTTGGGAGTGGATTGCCAGGTCCTTCTCCCATTTTTGTGGTGCTGGGAATCGAACTCGGGATGTCAGAGACTGCAGCGCAGCGCTCTACTAACTGAGCTAAATCCCAGCCCCCCAATAAAACCTAGCACTCATATAATCTGGGGACAGGTAAAACCAAGAGCCTCAGTGGAAACCCTATCATGGGAACATAGCTTGAAGGTAGAGTGCTTGCTTAGTATATGCAAAGCCCTGGATTTGACCTCCCACATGACCAGGATTAAGATGAGGAAATGCTAGGCATGGTGGTACAGGCCTATAATCCCAGCACTTGGGAGGCTAAAGTAGGAGGATCAACATAAATTCAAGGCCAGCCTAGTCTATATAGTGAGTCACAGGCCAGCCTGTGATACACAGTGAGACTCTGTCTCAGGAAAAAAAAAAAAAAAAAAAAGACAGTCTCTCACACAGATGCTGACAGTGGTCTATGGAGACCAGTCTTTACCCTGCCTGGCTGCACTGGCACTCAGGAAAGCAGGGAGGTTGAGAGAAAGGGAGATTTTGTAAGAAGAAAAGGGTTTCTGGACTGTGGGATGTTTTGGACCACGTCTGCAAGGTGAAGCCCAAATTACTTTTCCAGTACTATTGCTTCCCCCATCCTTCTCTGTTACTCGGTGTGAGGGAGGAGCTTGCAGGAGGAAGGGCTACAAAGGGTCTACAAAGGCAACAATGATCATTGTCATCATGTAACAATTTGTCATATGCTGAGCACTGTGAGAAATGCTTTCAAGCATTAAATTAATCTTAATATTTTTATTTTTAATTTTTTGGATTTTTTTTTTGAGACAGGGTCTTGCTCTGTACCCCAGGTTAGCCTCAAACTTGCAATCCTCCTGCCTTGCCTCCCAAGTGCTGAGGTTACAGGCTATGTCACCACACCAGATTTAACTTAATTCCTATAATAATTGTGTGAGAGTGGGACTGGGTATGTAGCTCAATGATAGGGCACTTACCTAGCATATGCAAGGCCCTGGGTTTGATTTGTAGCATCACCCCCCCCCCCTAAAAAAAATCCTATGAGGAAGATCCTATTATGTATCCCCATTTTACAGAAAAAGAAATTGAGGCCTACAGAAGTTAAATAACTGGTCCAGGAATTGAATGTGGATTTTGAACCTGTAATGTTAACCACAGAACCAATGAAAATTACCAAACGGTTAAAAGTCCAAGCAGTGTCTTTCTGTAGCAGGGTTTAAATTCTGATTTAAGCTAGAAACAGGTCTAGCTAGCACAAGAATTATGCTCACTTTGATATTACATTTGAGGTTAATCAAAATCAACAAATAGGAACCAGATGTAGTAGCACATATCTATATTCCCAGCCCTTGGGAGGCTGAGGCAGGAGGCTCTCGGGTTCCAGGCGAGCCTGGACTACATAGCTAGACCCTGTCTCAAAAAACTGGAAACAAATAACAAATAAAAAAAAAAAATAAAAACAAAACGACAACAACAACAAAAACCCACCTATGGGAGTGAGAGACTGTTCTGTGTTTCTTAAATTATGGCAGAGTAAGTTTTACCTACGTCATTTGGGAAGCTAATTAAATGCAGATTCACAGGCTCCCGAGTCTGCTGTTTAATAAACTTTCCAGATGATACTTAGGCATCCAAAAGTGAAAGCCACCAGTATAAACTATGAATATGTAGGTTGTCACTAACTAATCTGACCCTCCACTTCCTGCTCTCTGCAGTCTCTCATCCATGCCCATGGCATTTCTTCCTCCCTTTTTTTGTTCTGATTTCCCTTGGTGACCACCCTCACCTATGCTTGTCCCTCCACTCTCCTCCACTTGTATTTGTGTTTTACATTTTGGGCCTAGTATGGCACTCTCTCGCGAGCTCGCTCTCTCTGTTTCTCTCTTTCTCTCTCTGTGTCTCTCCCCCACTGCTGGGGATGAACCCAGGGCCTTGTGCATGATAGGCAAGTGCTGTACCACTGAGCTACATCTGCAGCCCTCTCTCTCTCTCTCTCTCTCTCTCTCAATGTAATTTTTATGTCATATAGATACTGAAAAGTGCACAGAATAATGTTACAGTTCAATGAATTTTTTCAAACTGAATACACCAATGTAGGCAGCATGGAATCTTTGTTTTCTTTCTTTCTTTCTTTCTTTCTTTCTTTCTCTTTATTTTTTAACATAAATTGACTTGAAATAGCATTGAGGAGTAATTTAAATCTTTATTCTCTTAAAGCAGCAGCAAAAAGGGGGAATTCCACCCCAAGTCCCTCATTAAATGGTTCTTATAAAAGCTTCTCCCACCCAAAATATTTCTCCCTTCTTTTCCTTTCTTTCCCTCCACAAATATTAATTGTGTACCTACCATACTAGGTGCTGGGGAGATAATGATGAATAAGATAAACCTGGTTTCTGCTTTCATGGCACTTACAGTCCCATGTGGGAGACAAATGAAATACAAGTAAACAAATGATAATTATAAACCTTGAATTATAAATCCTGAAGGAACTAACTATTGTAACGCAGGAGTGTCCAACATTTTAGCTTCCCTAGGCCAGATCAAGTAAAGGGAATTGTCTTGGGCCAAACATAAATTATATAACATAGTATACATGTTTGTTGTTGTTGTTGTTAGGTGCTGTTGAGTCAGTATCTGACTCATAGTGACCCTATGTACAACAGGTAAAACACTGTTGTTAGCGTTTCTCTGCTATTCATAGGGTTTTCAATGGCTGGTTGTTTTATTGGAAGTGGGTTGCCAGGTCCTTCTCCCAAGCCTACAGCACCTGGTGTTCCCAGGTGGTCTCCCATCCAAGTATTAACCAGGCCCTACCCTGCTTAGCTTCTGAGATCTGACAGGATCAGATACCACAGTGGTACGACTGCAGGCTCAGTCTATATATGTTGTTGTTGTTAGGTGCCGTCGAGTTGGTATCCAACTCATAGCGACCCTCATAGGGTTTTCAATGGCTGACTATTTCGGGATTGCATTGGGAATGGATTGCCAGGCCCTTCTATACACACATATATATACATATATATATATATATATATATATATATATATATATATATATATAATAAGACTTCTTTTTAAAAAAGATTTTTATTATAAAGTTTAGAGAAATGAGAGCAACATAAAACTAGTGGGAAATTTAACATTGTTTTTGTAAAACTAATGTGTCCTTGTTGGGTTTAATGGAAGTGTTTGCAATACATGGTAAGTTCTCAAGTAAATTTTGCAGCAGTCAATTTGAGGCATATAGAAGTAGGTGGCCTGCAGCTGTAGCACTGTGGCATCAGATCCCATCAGGTCTCAGAGGCTAAGCAGTGTCAGTCCCAGTTAGTACATGGATGGGAGACCAACTGGGAACACCAGGTGTGGTAGGCTTGGGAGGAGGACCCGGCAACCCACTCCCAAAAATCAATCAGCCATTGAAAACCCTGTGAATAGCGGAGAAGTACAATAGTGTTTTGCCTGTTGAACTGAGGGTCGCTATGAGTCGGACACTGACTTGACAGCACCTAACAACAAAAGCAGCAGAACTAGGTTGAATTAGATTTTCATAAATATTATCAGCAAATGCTGTTTTATTTGCCAAGTTGCCAAAAACTCATGTAAATTTCTGACTCACCTTAAAGTGGCTTCAAATAACTTCAAAATGGAATTATTTCCAATTCAACCTAATTATACTCAACTAGTCTGGAGCCATAGCACCCTAGCATCTGATCCTGCCTGATCTTGGAAGCTAAGCAGAGTCCGCCTGGTTAGTCCTTTGATTTTTGAGGCAGAGTCTTGCTACGAAGCACAGGCTGGGCTCCAACTCATGATCCTCCTGCTTCAGCCTCCTGAGTGCTGGGATTATAGGTATGCACCACTTTACCTGTTGTACCCAGCGGCTTGACCCCAGAAAAATACTCCAAGACACAAACAAACGGATTGGGAGCAGAAAAGTTTATTTAGACCAGTTGGCCGGCTACTTTCAGTCCTGGGAGTGGACTTTCAGAAAGCAGCATCCCCCTCACAGTGCTTTGGGGTTTTATAGGGTAGAGGAGGAGAAGCAGAATTACAGAAGCAGAAACTTTTTTTATGGTAAAAGGGTGGAGGTACAAAGTACAAAGTAAGTTTGCGTTTTCCAGAGTTTAGCCCTTTGCAGGAATTCCCTGAATTTGACCATTTACAAAGTTATCTAGTGCCGCCATATTTTTCCTAATTCAGCCTTTCCTCAGGCCCAGCCATCTCATGACACATCTGCCCTTATCAGCTTCTATTGAGGGCTAGTTTCAAGGAACCAGAGTGATTTTGAAGTGACCTAGGCCTGATATCACATACCTGGCTACACACTCTTCTATACATTTTTTCCTTTTCTTTGTGTGTGCATGTGGGGAGGGTTGTGTAATTCTAGGTGTTTTCATTTTCTTGGTTTTGTTATTATTTCTGAATTAAAGAGCATATATATATATATATATATATATATATATATATACATATACACCTACTTTACCTACTATACCTGGGAGCCATGGCATACACCTGTAATCCCAGCAATTCAAGAGGTTGGAAGCAGGAGGATTGTGAGTTTGAGGTCAGAGGTAGCCCATGCAATTTAGCAAGACTGTGTCTCAAAATTAATTAATTAATTAATTAATTAAACAAAATAATAAAAAATAGGAAGGGTCTGGGCATGCAGCTCAGTGGTAGAGCACTTTGTCTAGTATACACGAGGCCCTGAGTTCAACCTCCCTAGTACTGCAAAAAAAAGAAAAAAAGAAAAAAAAATCACCTACTTTAGTTGTAGTAAGGAAAAACCAAGCCAAATGGGTTACATTTGTATTCGGGACAGTGTGAAAAAGTTAGGTATGGGCTCCTAGGAGATAGGTGCAGTGATGGTAATAGAGATAGATATTCTGAGGTGAGAGTCCAGACGCCTTTGCCCAACTACCCTGCCTCCCTCCTTCACCCTGTTGCCCTTCCTCAGAGTTCTTGCTCTCAAAGTTTCTTCATGAACCAAAGACTGAATTTACTTTAATGGGTAATTCCCTGATGTTAAAGTCTTACCTTTGACCCATCACCTGTCCCAGGCTGCTTCCAGATTTCCCCGAGGCTGACAGCCTGGCTCTCTAGATTTCTCTGTTTGCCTACTGCTTAATTTGCCTATTGTGGAAGCTCCTTGTAGCTGAACATGCCCCTGGATTTCTTTTGGTGCCTTCTTCTCCTTGAATGTCGTGCCCCATCCTGTGAATCTGTCCAGCTGCCAGACCTCATCCACCTGCAAACCGGTTCTATGCTGTTACCAGGCAGCACAGGGCCAGGAGGCTGGCAACAAATTTCAATTTTTGTGTTCTACATGTAAAATAATTTATACCCAACACAGAAGCTGTAGTACAGAGTATAGACAAGGTTTATTGTGAAAGATAGTACACCTTCAAGAAGTGAAGGCAGGCAATACAGAAGAGCTACTGCACAGATCTAAGGTCAAATGTGATTTTTATAGTGAAGACTTCAGGGGAAAAAAGAAATAGTTCACACCTGCGGTCTATGTCTAGAATGGGTTAATGAACTCCCTAATGCTTTCCAAATAATGGGCTCAGAGGTGGATGTTTCAGAAATGTTTAGAATCTAGACAGCTATTGATCTTAATTGGGGTGCAGAGTCCATTGAACAATATCCTTTCCAATTGCTGAGGGTGGCCTTCTTTAGTCTCACACAGTCTTTATCATCTCTTATGGCAGAGTGCAACCTTCATTCTTAATCCCCTGCTTCCTCTCTTTTGCCTGGAAATGGCTAAACTAACCTACCCAACAATGCTGAAATCTCTCTGTTGCTCTGTAGGAGAAACTTTCCACCCTTTTCCACTCCTCTTTGGACTCTGGGAAATGACGCTGTTGGGTCTGAAATCGCCTCAACAATGAGACACCCAGAGCCATGTATGCAAAAGCAAAGGCACTTTATTGGTAGCCTGCGCCCAGGGGTCTGACCATTTTGAAAATGGCGACCCTGAATGAAGATGTGCAGGCCTTTTTAAGCACAAAAAGGGGAATTCCAGTTGAGGTTAGGTAACCTTTAATATGACTGGTTGACTGGAAAGCAGTTACATGGGTCTGTTTTTGATTGGCCCGGACACAGGTGGCCAACTGTTCACATTTTTGAGACACAGATGGTTAACCGCAAGATAAGATACTTCTGCATTCCTTGTGGCTTATCTCCCTTTTAACTGACTGCCTTTTGGGTGGATGACTTTTATGGTCCTTTTCCTGGAATTGGGGCTTTATAGGGTAGGGGCAGAGAAGCAAAATTACAGAAGCAGGAACTCTCTTTTCAGTAAATGGGTGGGTGGGTGGGGGGTTGCAAAGTAAGTTTCCATTTTCCAGAGCTCGGCCCATTACAGGAATTCCCGAATATGACCTTTTACAAGATTATCTTGTGACACCACCTTTTTCTTAATCAAGCCCTTTGCAGGCACAGCTGTCTTGTGACACAGCTGCACTTACCAGCTTTTGTTGAGGGCTGGTTTTCAAGGAACCAGTGATTTTAAAGGTACTTTAGGCCTGCTCTTACAATGCCAAAGGGATTACCCCCAAAACTTTCTCTTGCCCTCTGGCTTTTGTTTGTGTTTGGCTGACGGGAGAAATAAGAAGATTATGTGGGGGGTGGAAAGTGATATTAAGATAAGATTCTTCCATATGCCTCCCTGTGAGGTTGCCATGAAAAAGCTGCATCCCTTTTGGAAGGCCATAGCTATTGTCAACTGGCTCTGGCCCCACAACTGCCTCCTTAGGGTCTTGGTAACCATCTTCTCCTTCCCCTTGACCCTCTAAGCTTGTTGCTAGCCTGAGTATGCATTATTTCTTGTTGGTCTCCCTAAATCCTGCCCTTCCCTTTGCAAATAGACTGATATAGGCCCACACTGTTACCAGAGAGCCCAGACTATGTATATTTTTATGTTTTGTTTCCTCTATAAAATGAAACACTTTTTGAAGGCAAGGCCCATTTCTTACCTATCTGCACAGTGACAGACACAAAGTGTGTGTTTGATACACTGATAGAACTAATCCCCGCCCTGATCATCTCTTTCTCAAATGGCATTTTTGGGAGGGAGAGGGGATTGAATGAAAAATAGCTTCAGATGACACAAATGTCTGGAAAATGATAGCAGCCAGATAGAGGAAACTGTCAAATTGAAGGAATAGTAGTGGCTAGGTCTGAGGGAGCCCAGTTAAAGGGAAAACAACCTGTACAAACTTTGACTAAAGTCTGCAGACTGAAGTATAATAAATATCATTTGTCAAACAGTGTCTAACAAATCAAAGCATACAGATCATTGGAAAGATAGCTTTGTCAGCACAAAAGGCTGAAAACTGATTAATCTCCCAAACTGAGAAAAGTGTGTGTGTGTGTGTATGTGTGTGCACATGCACATACATACATACATACATATTTTAGTATATTTTTGTAACCAAAGTGAACACTCTTTTGGTTTGTTTAGACAAAGGTTTCGGCTTTGGATAGTACTGTTAATGGATAAGAGACAGTATCACTGCATTTAAGCTCTGGAGTTAAGCTACCTGTAAGGGATTCGGGTTCCATAAGCTGTTGAGGATCCCTTTCCAAGAATAGGTTGTAAAAGATACTGTGGCTTCTGCCTTACTCGCTTGGATCACTTACCCTATTAGCAATTAGTGAGGACAGTTAAGTAACCTTACTAAGAAGTTCATGAAGCAAGGAAGAGTCAGCACCAAATTGGCAGCCATGTGACTGAGCTATCACTTTTTTTTTTTTTTTTTTTGAGACAAAGTTTCACTATGTAGCCCGAAGCTGGCCTTGAACTCACTGTTGGGATTACGGCCAACCTTGACTACAATCTCATGAAACAGGGGGTAGAATCCTCAGCTAAGCTTGTCCTGAATTTCTGACCCAAGGGAAGTAAATGTTTATTATTATTTTAAGCTGTTAAATTTGGGGGTTATTTATTATGCAACAGTCAATTACTAAAGCAGATGCAGTACTTGAATCTAATTATGAAGAAACATCAGATAAATCCAAACTAAGGAATGTCCTTTAGAGCCAGGTTTGGTGGCATGTACCTGTTGTCCCAGCTACTAATGAGGCTGAATGTCACTTAAGCTCAGGAGTTCAAAACCAGCTTGGGCAATATAGTGAGACTCCATCTCAAACAAGCAAACAGGAAAAAAAAAAAAAGAAAGAAAGAAAGAAAGGAAAAGATAAAAAGGAAGGTCCTAAAAAATAACTGGCCTGCACTATTCAAAAATGTCAATGGTCAGCAGGCATGGGGACACACTTGTAATCCCAGCACTTGGGAAGCTGAGCAGGATGTTTACATGTCTGAGGCCAGCCTGGGCTGGGCTGTATAATGAGACCTTATCAAAAAAAAAAAAAAAAAAAAAAAAAAAAAAAAAAAAAAAAAAAAAAAAAAAAAAAAAAAAAAAAAAAAAAAAAAAAAAAAAAAAAAAAAAAAAAAAAA
>VMDO01016259.1:6257-48494 GCA_007922755.1 Pedetes capensis | reverse complement strand
GGGCTGGGATTTAGCTCAGTGGGTAGAGCGCTGCGCTGCAGTCTCTGAGGACCCAAGTTCAATTCCCAGCACCACAAAAATGGGAGAAGGGCCTGGCAATCCACTCCCAAGGCAATCCCGAAGCACTCAGCCATTGAAAACCCTATGAGGGTCGCTATGAGTCGGATACCGACTCGACGGCACCTAACAACAACAACAAAAACAAGGTACTGCAAAAAAAAAAAAAGAAAAGAAAAGAAAAGCTAAAATGCTGACCATTCAGAGGCAAATTAGTCATGGTTGATATTAAGGTGTTGAAATTCCAGTTCCTTTTACTAGTGATGTGTCTTTAGGCAAATAACCCCTCTAAGTCTCCATTTATCTACAAATTGGACAGCAAAGCCAGACTCAGTGGTATAGGCCTATAATCCCAGTAACTCAAGAGGCAGAGGCAGGAGGATTGCAAGTTCAAGGCCAGAGGCAGCCTGTATAATTTATAGAGACCCTGTCTCAAGATAAACAATAAAAGAGGGGCTGAGGGTGCAGCTCAGTGTCAGAGCACTTCCAAAGTATGCATGATGCCATGGGTTCAGTCCCCACTATCTCAAAAACAAATAAATAAGTAAATAAACAAACAGACATCATATTACTTCACTGGTTTGCTAAAATTGTGAAAGTTACTTAGTGTGTTCTTGGCACATTGCTGCTCTTTATTGATCCCTTACTATTAATTGTATGGTGTGGAGGACTACAGTATTTATACAGTATATATAATATATATTTATATTAGAAATATTTTGTTGCTGTTGTTGTTAGGTGCTGTCAAATTGGGTCCAACTCATAGTGACCCTCATAGAGTTTTCAATGGCTGATTGTTACCAGATTGCTTCAGGAGTGGATTGGCAGGTCCTTCATCCTTCTCCCATTTTTTGCAGTGCTGGGGATCAAACCTAGGTCCTTAGAGAATGCAGCGCAGCACTCTACCCACTGGGCTATTTAGAAAGATATGCATGCATGTATATTTCCACAACAAGTCCCACCAATTACAGATTCATTCTAATGAGTAAGCTCTGGGGAAGGCTAAGCGGTGGCACCTTGATAAGAATTACTTTAATCAGCTAATCAGGTTGTTATCTTCTTGACACTCAGCTAAGATCAAGGAGAGAATGGGAATTTTGATGGCAGATTCTGGAGACAGGGAAACAAGGCAGCCAGAATGCTGCTGCATTCCAGAGGGGGCCTGGAAGCCAGAGGACAGCTTGAGGACTTAACAAGAGGGGACACCAAAGAAAACTGATAGGGTATCCTTTCACTTTGGCTCTGAAGGCATCTGCCATCATCATCCTCTGCTGTTTATTGCAACTCTGGGACAAAGGCAGGCAGGAAGGTACTTCATTCCATAGAAAGGAATTGATACAGTCTGTCACACAAAAATTCCTGAGAAGCAACAGATTTTCTCTTCTCTGTGTTTACCCTCTTCCATCCCTGCTCTAACAGCTGCCCTTCCCTGCATGACACTTCCCTGTAGCTATAGAGGGTACTAACAATCTACATTCCCATGCCTGGTCTGCCTCTACTAGCCATGTGATCTTTGGCAGTGTGCTTAACTTTCCAAGCTTTCTTTCCCTGTGATGAAAGCAATAATAGTATAGTCAATGCAAAAATAACAACTCTGCTTCCCCACATCCCTCGGTTTTTTGAAACAGGGTCTCCCTATGTAGCCCAAGCTGGCCTCAAACTTGCAATCCTCCTGCCTCAGCCTCTTGAATGCTGGGATTACAGCTGTGTGCCACCATGCCTAGCTAGAATTCTGCTTTAAAGGAAATAAGAGTTTATTCTGAGCCAAATATGCGTAAGTATGGCCTGGAACATGGATTCAAGCTACCCTGAATGACTTCTTCTTCCTTGGAAGAGATAACAGCACTTCTTATCTATAGCTACAGAACAAAGAAACTCAAAAATCAATACATTCAACAGATACATTGGTGGGGTACTAGGTTGGTGAGCTCCGGTGAAGGCAGAAATCTTTTTTTATAGGTTTCAGATGTTATCTTACAGCATTCTTACCTGTATGGTTCATTTAGGCCAAAGGTCTGTGAAGCTTAGCCATATATACCAAGAGTTTTACCTAATAGTCATGAGAATGTTAGGTCAGACACAAATGTTAAAAGTAAATGGCTATTTTCCTAAAGGCAGTAAGATGGACCAAGATAATTTTGGCTCTCCACCTGCAACATTCCATCCCTCTACAATTACCACCTTCTATTCTGCAGAGGTCAAATGTCAGAACAGAGGTGAAAGAGGATCTTTAAGGTCAATGTGGCTTCTTCAGAGACCTTCACCTCCACAGTCCTCTCCTTTGGAGGCTTGGAGGCCATGTGTAAAGTGCTTAGCAGGATGCCAGGTACTTAGTAAGCATTCAGTAAGTGTTAGCTTGGAGCATGGATGCAGAGTATATGGGAGGCCACTCAGTCTTGCAGAGTACATTTGTGTGCCTGGCCCCTGCCCTAGGAGCCCAGTAAGCTGCAGTGAACAAGTAAATGTCTTTGTTATTACCGAGCTGGTTTAGTAACAGTCACTGAATCCTCTATCAAATTAGACACTCTGAAAAGTTCTAAGAGCTCTTAAAAGCTCTACAAGCTCTAAAAGCTCTAGGAGTAAAAAATAAATTCAGTTTTCAAAATCTGAAGTTTGAAAGTTATAGAAATTCTTGGAATGGACCATGTGAGCAGGTGACCCATGTAGGGTCAATCTTCAATAAGTATTAGTTTGTGTTAACAATATTAGGCTCTCATGCTGATCTCTAGTTGATGTATTCAAGAACACCTTGCTTCTCCAGCTATCTTAAGTTCTTCAAGGATAGACCCTGTAGGCATCTTGTAAGACCCTTTGTTGTTGTTGTTGTTGTTGCTAGGTGTTGTGGAGTCATTGCTGATTCACAGCGACCCTCATGGGGTTTTCAATGGCTGGTTGTTTCGGGACTATTTTCAGAAGTAGACTGCCACCTCCTTCTCCCTTTTTTGTAGTGCTAGGGATGGAATGCAGGTCCTCAGAGAGTGCAGAGCAGGCGCTCTACCAACTGAGCTAAACCTCAGTCCTGTAAGACCTTTTAACACACATAATATATCATCCTTCTATGGACTAAGTATTAGGAGCTTCACAAGTACTTGTTTTATGAATGCACAAATGAATGAGTGAGCATCCAGCAAGCACCAGGGTTGGCTATTGTCCTAATGACCCTCTCTCACCTACTTTACCCCCAACACACATACATAAACACTCATTCAGAGTTATGCAAAAAAAAAAAAAAACTAGTTTTCCCCCAATTTAAGACGTAAGTTGCATAATAGACATATGTTGAAATGAAATTTAGTATCCAAAATTCAACTTCTGAGAGACGCTTTTATAAGCATACAACTGTCCTATGTAATGAACAAAACCATCTTTCATTCTCCTTTCTCCCTTAAGTCATTGTGTGATTATGACCCAGTAGATCAGAATCCTTACATCTCCCTTTTTAAAAAGTTTTTCATTCTCAGAATTCCTGTAAGTTCATATTAGACCTTTATTTATATAGAGCCAGATGGTCAGACTATAAGAAAGTAAATCCAAAACCAAGTGAACAAAAATGATGACTTCATCGCTTATTTTAACTTTTCATTGTTGCTTTTAAACAACAAAAAAATCTTGGGTTAGCACTTCTCAGAAGGGCCTGGAGATGACCAAATATAGAGATAACATAGGAGCCTGAGAAAGAAAGAAATCCAAGGGGAATAAGTTGTCAGGGAAGCAGAAGGATAGACAGCCTATCAGGGCCTTGCTTTATTGGCATAAAATAGGAATGAACAGTAAAGAGAACTGGTCATATCAAATGAGTGTTAGATGAAAAAGACTGGAAAGTGAAACCATGCCAGGTTTATGTACATTTGGTCAGTATCTGTCTTTTTAGAGAGAAGTTACCTCAGAGGCTACAGTGCCTATTTTCCATTCTTCCTTCTCTCAAATAGCCATTTACCCTGCTCAGGAGGGACATCATGAACACACAGCTACAACGAGGGGCACAAAGCTTCAGAGGCTTCTCCCTGAGAGCCATGACCCCCCAGAATAGCAGTCCCACAGCCAGGAGGGAGGCAAATGCCCAAAGCCTCAGGGCCTGTGTGTGGTGGTTTGTGGACATTCAGAAGATGATAATCTCCTTGACACATCTTCCTGGCTTAATTGGTCACATAAAAGTCTAAAAAATAAAAGTCTAAAAAATAAAATAGAAGGGTACCAGAATATAAACTGAGTTACCTGAATTCCTGGCATTTTCTAAGCGTTACTCAGAGGAGGCTATGGAGTTTGAACGCACCTGCAGGGGTCTAAAGTCCAGGCAGCTCACTCATTCTAAGTGCCTTACAGAGAATCCCTGTTCCTCTCTACTCCCCTGCAATCTTCCTTTCCCCACCTCTTGGTGACTGGGACAGGGGCATCAGGAGTCAAAGACGGTCACATTGTAGTAGACTTACTTTACATAGGTTCTTGGAGATGTCATTTCAGGATTTTTCCAAGCTTGAAAACCTGAAACCAGAGAGACTTTTGCTTTGCAATTATGTTTTATGGATAACGTATTCTTAGCTTATTTCCTGGGTACTTGGTGAGCCCTCTACTGGTTGGAGGGCTTCAGACGGACAGTTTTAGAACAATACACACTTCAGGTGGTCACCCAAGCTCTCATTACCAGCTGTGCATCTATAGCTGACATGCATCTATGGGTTCTCACTTAACCATGAGGAGCATGCTTGAACCTGAACTAGATCAGTGATTGTCACACCTTGGTATGTCTAGGGGTGTTCATTTTTATAACTTTCTTTCCTTTTTTAAAATTTATATTTATTTATTTATTTTTGTGGCACTAGAGCCTCAACTCAGGGCCTTGCACATGCTTTGAAAGGGGTCTACCACTGAGCTGCACCTCCAGGCCCACTTTTATTTTTTATCTTGGGACAAGGTCTTGCTAAGTTAAAAAGGCTTCCTCAGGCCTCAAACCTGAGATCCTCCTGCCTCTGCCTCCAAAGTTGCTGGGATTACAGGCATGTGCCACTATGCCTGGCTAGCCGGGGTATTCATTTTAATGAAGAGTCAGTCCACTGCAGTGATTCATACCTGTAATCCCAGCAACTCGGGATGCAGAGACAAGGAGGTTTGCAGGTTTGAGACCAGAGGTAGCAGCCTGAATAACTTAGAAAAATCTTATCTCGAGATAAAAAGTAAAAAATGGACTGGGAGTGCAGCTCAGTAGTAGAGTGCTTGCAAAGAATGTGCAAGTCCCTGGGTTCAACCCTCAAGTACTCAAAGGAAAAAAAAAAGAATCATGGGCCCAAGATCTAGAGACTCTGACTCACTTAGTCTACAGAGGTTCAGAAATCTTCATTTTAATGAGTACGCCACTGTGGACCACTCTGAGAAACACAGCACTAATTGATTTGGAAGATCCCTTCCAGCACTAGCATTCCAACTGCCTGTCCTTTCTTTAGCAATCACCGTTGGGCAGTCTGGCACTCCCTCTGTGCCTGTCTGCCCTGTGGTAATGATGGTACCCACTGCAGGGAGCTGGGTGGGCGCGTCAGCATCTATGCTGAGCAGCATAGGGAAGGCAGAAGAGTTGATGGGGTTGCTGTTCCCTCCCTGAAGAATCACTAATATCTTTCTTGTCTCTGATGCCCAGGTGACAGGTGGAGTCTGGAATTTCAGCCGAATTTGCTGTGACATTTTTGTCACCTTGGATGTCATGATGTGTACAGCCAGCATCCTGAACCTCTGTGCCATCAGCATAGACAGGTAGGGCTGGGACTCCCTTCTAGGGATAGGAGAGAGGTAGCCCTAAGGGGGAGGGGCACAGGCTGTGCTCTTGAGGCACTGGGGGCCTTTACATGTAGAACTTGCCACTGGGACATTTTATTTCCTCTTTTTCTTTTAAACTATGGTTCCCAGGTGAGAAGAAACCCTTGCAGCGGGAGAGAAATCATCCTCCTCTAACCTTGCCTAGCCCTCCCTCTCCTCCAGCCCCCTAAAGAGGATTCTGAGTTTGCATTTCCACCATCCTTTGGGGCTTTTGTGATTCCCAATTGGAAGGAAAGTAGGGAAAGGGTGGGAAAGGACAAAAGGTGAACTGACTGGGTTGGTAAAAAATTCTGTAGTTGGTTTGCTTATTTGTTTGTTTTTGGTGAAAAAAGGAAAGGAGGGTGGATGGGGGAAAAGCAAGCAGAAGCATGGGTGTTTTTTCAGGAGGGAAAGAGGAGAGAAAGATGGGGAAGAAAGGCAATTTTAGGAACCACTGCTGTGATCTATAGATTTCCATTTTACAGTTTAAGAAAAGCAAGGAAGTTATTTTTTTTTTTAATTTGCTTTTTGGTTGCTGGAATGGATTTCTGTAATATTGGCTCCATTCCGTTCTACCCAAGCAATGCCACTTTCCCTCTCCCTCTCTCTCTCTCTCTCTCTCTCTCTCTCCCTCCTTTTTCTTTTAGCAACACCACTTTCTAGCCCTAAAAGTGCTTGCACTCACTGCCCTTGTTCTGGATCTCTCTCTTCCTTCACTTCCCCTTTTGGTCATCTTCTCTTTTCCCTCTCCCTAGCCTGAGCCTTGGATTTGCCACTAGACATCCTCAGGCCATCTGAGAGCCCTGGGGAAGGGAGGTTGCTTTGGAGCCTGTGGCCTTTGGTGCCAGGCAAAAGCCTCCAATCTTTTCTTCTCTGTGTCCTTAATATCCCTCTTCTCCTTCAACCTCTTTTCTTCCAATAATATTATTCATCTACTCCATCACTCCAACTATTGTTGTTTGGTGCTGTCAAGTCATGTCCCACTCATAGCAACCCTCATAGGGTTTTCTGTTTTTCTTTCTTTTCTTTCTTCCTTTTTTTTTTTTTTTTTTTTTTTGCGGTACTGGGGGTTGAACCCAGTCCCTTGTGTTTGCACGCTTTTGCAAGTGCTGTACCACTGAGCTGCACCCCCAGCCCATTTTTTTACTTTTTAAGACAAGGTCTTGCTAAATTATTCAGGCTGCCTCTGGTCTCAAACTTGTGATCCTCCTGCCTCTGCCTCCCAAGACACTGGGATTACAGACGTGGCACCCAGCCCTCATAGGGTTTTCAAAGGCTGATCATTTCAGGATTGCTTCAGGAGTGGATTGCCATGTCCTTCTCCCATTTCTGTGGTGCTGGGGATTGAACCCTGGTCCTTACAGAGTGTAGAGCAGCACTCTTCCACTCCAACAGGTGGCCCCAAATAAAATCTGCCATTTAGTGAGAATGTAGCACATTGTGCTATGTTTTGACATGCATTAACTCATTTCGTCTTAACAACTCCTAGGTACTATTATGGCCTGCACTTCCCGAGAGTTAAGGAATTTGCCAAAGTCATACAGCTGGTATGGGACCATGCCAGGATTTGAATTCATGTCTCCAAACTTGACTCCAAATTCATAATCTTAAGCTTTGTTTGTTAAACTCACCAAATTTCCAACTATACCCCAACTTCTCCCCTGAATTCCAAATCATACAACTGCCTGGATATCCCATTATCTCCTCTAACACAAAATGTTAAACAAACAAACAAATCATCAAACACCAAACCATCTTGATGTGATGACTTCTCACTGACATCGTCTTTGCCCCAGAATCTGTATTTTGTTTGTCTGGTCTCTCTCCCTGATTTCCCACACTCAAGCAATCTATACTTGTACACTCTACTCTGGCAATTTTTTCCAATTTGTCTGTATTTTCCTTTGCTACTGCCCCCTACTTATTTGAGGCTCCCATAGCCCGAAATTTCCTTCCATGTGCTGCAATGGGAACTTCAAACAGTAAGGAAAGAATGGACATAAAAACACTTTCCTATGGTGAGACTGCAAACCAACCAGTTAACTGGATGCTTTTTATCTATATCATTTGATTAGCTATCAAATGGAGAAAAATTAAAGAACATGTCCACAATGCTGACAATAATACCATTAAAAAGTGTGTTTAAAAATGGACGCTATGGTTCCATAATACCATAAATATACAAAAAACATTAAATGGTATACTTTAGGTAGATTGTGTGATAGGTGAATCATATTTCCATTAAGCTGTTAAAAAGGGAAGAGAGAATTAAAATAAGGATTTTATAATATTTTTAGCTCTAACATCCAAGTGTACTGTGTGATTTCTGGACCTTTACTACATGTTTGGGGGAGTATATTATTGATGGAACCCATGCAGGTGGTTTGCTTTATCATAGCCTCCACTACTCCACACTCTTCCCTTACACTTAGGGCCCACCCACGGGTGCATGCTCCTGCTGTGCCTGTTACAGAGTCTTGGGCAAAGAGGACCAAACTGAATTCAGTGGTCACTGGCTGGGAATAGCGGATGCTCATACCATAAATTGACATCTTCAGAAAGGACATGAGAGGATGGGAGAAGGTTAGTCCTGAAGGCTTATAAAGAGTCCTGCAGAGAGGCTGGGATGGCCACCCCAGCCCTCCTACTTCAGGGTCCTCCCTGTCCTCTGGAGGTTTTGCTTATCCACTCCACCTACACACAATCACACACACCAGAGGCCAGTGGCTGAGGAGGCTGGACCCTGAAGAGGAGGGTGTGGGGATAGACTTCAGCCAGGGCTTCATTTGCCAAGCCCTGAGTTGGCCATGAGAGGGTGTCTTTCTGCAATTTGCTTGCCAGGAGGGATACCTTTCTCTTAATTTGCAGAATGGCATCATTTTGCCAGTGGTGGTTGTTGTTGTTAGGTGTCGTCGAGTTGAGTCGGTGTCCAACTCATAGTGACCCTATGTACAACAGGTGAAATACTATTGTCAGTGTTTCTCTGCTATTCATAGGGTTTTCAATGGCTGATTGTTCTTTGGGAGTGGGTTGCCAGGTCCTTCTCCCAAGCCTACAGGATCTGGTGTTTTTCCCATCCACATACTAACCAGGCCCAGCCCTGCTTAGCTTCCGAGATCTGATGGGATTGGATGCCACAGGGGTATGGCTGCACGCTAAAGCGTTGCCCAGGCTGTCCTTGAACTCACCATCCTCCTACCTCATCCTCAGCATCTCATTGATTACCGATTACCGGCGTGCGCCACCACAACCGGCTTGCTAGTGGTAGCCAAGCGTAATGCACACTTCTTTTTTGCCATTTAAAACACAACCAACAAGATTCAACCTTGAATTGGCTTCTCTTCCCAGTAGGAAAACTCCCAGAATGCATAACTCACCTGCCTGCTACCTGAGGGTAGCTGTGCCTCAGACTGTGATGGAGCAGGAGGCTCCCTTCAGGGCTTGTATTTCATTATGGACCAGTCCTTGCCAAGCCTCAAATGGAGTCCCCTCCCTATTCTAGGCATGAAAATAGGCCTCAGAAAAGCTGTCTCCTTTATCCTTCACAGCAGTTTGCAGTACACAGCATTAAAATCTGTTCATGAGATGCCAGATTGCTGGTCAATTCATTAGAAATGCAGTCATTCACACGGACCTTTGGTCCTCACACAATGGCAGTCACCAGGCTGACAAACTTGACCAAATGGATGCAGTATTTTTGGTTGTGAAGCCCTGATTTGTAATAACAGGGTGGCAAGAGATAGGGAAGAAAGGGAAATGATAAAAGGGTTTTTGAAAGGAAGTAACACCATTGTCATTAGATTCTTAGGCAGAGCTCTGGATGCTTGGATTAAAGCCGCCTTTTCTTCTTTAAAAAGCAGAGCGGGAAGTGCTCTGAGCACAAGCCCCCGCCCCGGAGCTTCCAGGCTTCCCAGCAGGTCCGCAGCCCCCTCCCACCACATCCTGGGGTACAGCGAACTGGGGAGACAGCTGAGAACGTGTCAGAAGAGGAGGACATGACCAAGCGGTGAAAATTAGAGTCCTCCGAGAGGAGCCCGGGAATAATGCGACCAAATTCATTCACCAGGGAGTTCTTTAAGTGGCTCTCAAATGGCACCCATCACACAGGCAAGCCTCCGCGTCTTTGCAGCGAGCACAATAGGTACCAGATGAGTCACAGGCACCTAGGATTTTTAGTTTGCATCTAAATAAGCACTTTATATTTGCAAAGGGCTTTCTAGTCATTTGCAAAAAGCTTTCTCCTTCAACAACTCCAGGAGAGGAGTCCACGGAACTAAAGATTTATTGAGCCCCCTGTCTGACCAAATAAAAGGTGGTGAAAAGCAGCCCTCACAGAGCTAGGGGCTCATTAAACCCAGGCAGGGAGTTCGAGTCAGACCCTCCCACCCAGGCCAGCCTCCTTCCTCCCCCACTCACTGTCAACTTCCTAAAAAGGCACCCTCATCAATTCCACCCCTCCTCCATCCCCCATGTTAGGACAGGGCTCCAGGGTGGAAATCAAGCTCCACCATGATACTTAAACCTTCAATACAGCAATAAACTACATAGATCCTGCTGATGGAATTGAGGGTCAAAGGTGCATCATAGTTAACACATTGGAGCACATATGGTCAATGCTTGAAGATTGTCCTGCAGCCTCTTAGCACAGGTCTTGGACAAGAACATCGGTCTTAGGTCTGCCCCACTAGGACACACTGAATAGCAGTGATTAGCCCCTTCATTAGTACAGATAGGGATGGGGCACCCAGGGAGGGCAGCAGCCCACCTCTATAGTTGCAATTTCCTTGGACTAAAGCAAGCACACTTTCTGTTTTCAATGCCCTGAGTATCCTGCTAATCCCAACTTTCATAAATCTAGAGGCAACAGAAATAAATATTGCTATCATTTATTTAGCATATACTATGTGCCAGGTGGGGCTGGGATTTAGCTCAGTTGGTAGAGCGCTGCTCTGCAATCTCTGAGGTCCTGAGTTCAATTCCCAGTACCGCAAAAATGGGAGAAGGACATGGCAATCCACTCCGGGAGGGAATCCCCAAACAATCAGCCCTTGAAAACCCTATAAGGGTCACTATGAGTCGGACATGACTCAGCTGGCACCTAACAACAACAATGTGCCAGGTCAGTGAAAAAAGGAAAACCCTCCACCAGATAGATTGACACAGTGCCTGAAACAATGGATTTAAGCATAAATAATTACATAATTCTGGCACAGAATTGGGAAGTGTTTCCATCTGCTGTACATAGGGGTCCGCTATGAGTTGCAGTCTACTTGAGGCACCTAAAAACATGTGGCAGGCGCTCAGCCTTTCACAGCAACCCAGCAAGTTAGGTGCATTGTTCCACTTTACAAATAAGGATTCTGAGGCTAGAACATGTAGGTAAGCTGGCCAAGATCACACAGCTGCTAGGCAGTAGGTGCAAGAGAGTAAAGATTCAGCCAACATTTTTTTTCTTCTTCTTAAGAGGAGGGGGAGGTGGTGGTGGGGGTGGAAACCCAGAGCCTTGCACCTACTAGGCTTATGCTCTACCACTAAGCCACGGCCCTAGCCCTTGGTTTTTTGAGACAGGGTCTAGCTATGCAGCCCAGGCTATCTGCAAGCTTGTGACCCTCCTGCCTTCCTCTCCTGAGTGCTGGGATTACTTACTGGGCAGCGCACAGATACCTGGCCAGTCACCCTCCTCCTGCTACAGCGCACTGCCCTACTCAGAGACGCCCCACTCTGGGCCCCTAGCTCAGGACCTAGCTCAGGACTTGCTGGGCCAAGTTCAGGACCTGTGCCAAATAGCAAAGTGAACTTGGGCAAGTCAATTAACCTTGGAGGGCCTCAGTGCCCATCTCTGTTTAATGGAGATAACAGTAACCACGTCCAACTGTTGTTAGGAGGACCAAATGAATAACTATTTGTAAAGCACGTTCAACAGTGCCTGGCACACAAAAAGTGCTGCACACTTGTTTGTTTGATAAACATATTTAGCATTCCCTAATAACCAGGAGTAAGAGAAAGACGATCACACTCACTGATAGGAACAATCATGGGTCCTTTAGGCTCACACAGTTATAACAATAACAATAATACTGTCTTTTGAATATCAAATATCGCATCCCTAGGCATTGTACTAAAAAATCTAATAATAGTCCTACTGGGAAGGTATCATTATCCGTAGAGTACAGATGAGAAAACTGAGTCAGAAAAGTCAAACTACTGGCCGATAGTCACACAGTGAGGCCGCAGAGCTGGAAGTCAGTCTGCCTCTAAAGCCCAGGGACTTCCGCACGGGGCGCTCCGCCAGCCTTCGGGTCAGCCGCGTATTCCACACAGATGGGGCCCCGAGACCTGGGCGCTCAGCACAAGGCAGGGCGGTGCACAGCGCGTCGCCGGCCCCGCGGTGGCCCGCACAGCGCCGCGGGCCTGGAGTGCGGTTCCGAGGTGGCGCCGGCCAAGCATCGCGGAGTCCACGCGCCGCCGGGCCCCGATGCTTTGGAACCGCGCTTGCCTGCGGGTCATCAGCAATCGCTCAGAGAGGAAAACAGACGCTAAACAGTCAGCCTAGGTGGGAAATTCGGGGTCCCTGCAGGGCTCCAGGAACCAGGCGGGGCGAGTTTTCCGTCCCGGCCTCCCCGCTGCGCCTGGAGAGCCCCCAGGTGAGCCGTGAACTTCTCACCCCGCCGCGCCGGCGGAGCTCTTGCTGCGCTGTGGTGCCCCCCGATGGCCGATTCTGGAACAGCCTCCAGGTCTCGGACACCTCTCGCAGCTGGGGGGCCTCATTCATTCTAACAGTTTAATCGTATTTTTTAAAAAAAGAAAAAATGTAGAGACTATAAGTACACTGTGGTCTTCTCTCTCGCTTCTTGCCCAAGTTAGCAAGAATCTGACAGCACGTTTCCCTAATGCAGACTTTCTCAAATTTGTCCAATCATGAGGTACATTTGCTTGTTAAAAATACACATTTCTGGGTTTTACTTCAGCAGAACCTCGTCAAAATCTCTAGGGACATGGCCTGGGAATCTGCATTTTAACAGGACCTCCTCCACCCCAGCCAGTTAACAGACACAAGCTAAGTGGGGAAATTCCATTCCTGGGAGTCACCTCTGCCATTCCATCTTCCCTGAGGGAGTCCTTGTTCCCCTGCAGGGCTCAGAGACTTGCGCCTGCCCTTGAAAGGAAGGGGACACTCAGGAGAGACACTGGCTGTGGAAGCGGGGAACCTGTTTCTGCAGGCCCCCCTTCCTCTGCCAAACTTTGGGCCCATCATTGACCTCCTTGTATCTCTGATTCCTCCTTCAGAAAAAGGAACTGGGGTTCCCTATACCCACTGTCCCATTGACTTAATGGAGCCTCCAAGGAGCTGATGCACTTTTCAGCACAGTCAGGAAAGCATCCAACTCTCAGTGCTGTGTTACAGCCAACTGGGAAAGTCTAGCAAGAGCTGATTGGCAAAATTTTAGGAATTTTTTGAGTCAGTTATTAGACCTTTAGTGGTAGCTTGACATGGACAATGGCCGGAGTGTTTACACTGCTGAACTTGACAAGTGTAGCAAATTAGGGCTTTCTTCCTCTGAAGAGCCAGTGGTTTGCCATTCACCAGCACACCACTAACTGAACAGGATGATCAGGCACGTTTGCATCAAAGGACTTTATGCAATGTGGAAAAAAAAATGGAGACCCTTCCTCTCACTGCCTGGCTGGAGGCCAGAGGAAGTGGTTACAGCTTTCCTTCCTCCACCTTGGCTAGGTGTTTGGCCGTGCCAGCAGCAAGACTTAAGACTCAGCTTCTCCTCCAAGGTGCCTCAGGGTCACCAGTACCAGCAAGACCCTGGAAGCCACATTCGACTTGCAGCCCAGCATAGTCTAATGTCCCAATGACAGGCTTGGAGAATCAGCAGGTGCCACGTGCCTGCTCCTGCACAGCAGAGATGGGCGTTCCAGGGAGGACTTGCATCCTCCCTGGAGCATCAGAAGAGAACTGTGCATCAGAAGAGAACTGGCTTATCACCACCTCCCTCTGTGTTGGTGAGGGGATCTTAATTTGAGCATATTAAATAAATACCCCTGTTTCTCCCTCTTCAGAAAGAAGCCCACATTCTGTCCCACATTCTGGAGCCAAAGCCAAGTCCTGCAGAGTCTGCCTTTGTCTCAGATCTCAGCTGCCTTTAAGTTGCTCCTTCAGGACCACAAATATCAACACTGTAAAACTAGATGGGCCAGAGGTAGATAATGGCAGTGCTGGTGCAAGCGAGCTGGGCAGTGGGGAGCCTGGCTCCACCCCTCTATCCCACACCCAGGCCTCCCTTCCTCAGCTGGAGCCTCAAGGTGCAGAAGATGGGATTAGAAGGCCTGTACTCCACATCTGCTCTCTAAGATCCCTGGAAACTGAGAAGATAAAAATTGTTGAGCCATATCTAGACCCACATCTTAAATCCCTTGAGCCTGGCTAGGATTAGAACTGTCCTCTTATGGGAAAGGATGACTTCCTGGACCAAGTGTCAGTCAGTCAACAGCTTCTGGTTACTTGCTTTGCACAAGGACCTGTGGGGAGTATAGAGGCTATACGATGATTTGAGCCACCAAGTAAAATCATATGGGGCCATCACTCTCCTGCCACAATGCAAGTTCAACAATGAGTCAAGACACCTGCACACAGGGCGATGTCATTGCTTGGCATGGAAGTACTATGAGTTCAGAGTCAGAGGTCTCTGTAAGATGGAGCGTTCACTTGGAATTACAGGAGGGCCAGACTGAGCTTCCCAGGAAGGGAGGAGGGATAATGGACCAACCCAAGACATAGGCTGTGATTTGAAGAGTACCTATCACCAGGCCTGTTTGGCTGGAGCTACGAGCAGGTGTCAGGGACCAATTGGAGGGCAGGTCGGCCAGGGAAGTTAAGGTCAGGTTGGAGAAGGTGAACGTTGGCCTATGGATAAAAGAAAAGCCATTGACAAGGTAATCATTTTCTACTCTTGGGGAACAAATTTTCACACATTTAGAGGTATAAACTATACCTATTTTGTAAATCTCAGAGTTTCTGTAAGTCTGAACACAGTACGTGCAGGGTCTCCACTCAGAGTCATATAAGGCTGAAATCAAGGCATAGGCTGGGTTGTGTTCTTGTCTAGAGCTGAGAAGCCCCTTTCAAACTCATTCGGGTTGGTGGTAGGATTTAGTTTCTTATAGTTGTAATAGTGTGGCTGTGATCAGAGCTCCCATAGGCCAGCGCTGTCCCCTGCCAAATAACCCTTTCCTAACCATAGCAGCTTTCTCCTTCAAGGTGAGTAGGACAGTTTCTTACGTTTTGAATTTCTTAGAATTCAGAAACAGATCAGTTCCTTCTAAGGGCTCACCTAATTAGGTTAGGCTCACCCAGGACAAGGGCAATTGCCCCAAAGCAACTGACTATTAGTCTAATCACTATACCATGTTCACAGGTTCAGTCTATGCTCCATGGAAGTTGATTATATAAAACTAGGAGGGCATAAAACTAGGAGGGTTTTTTAACTGTATTTTTTAAAAATTTTTTCATTAAGAAATATTAGTGGGACAGAGTAATAAGGCTTTTGCTATTTCCATTGTGTACCTATTACATAGTTTTGGTTACACTTTCATCAACTTACATAATTTATGGGACCCTTTGCTTAATATGCAGTAAAAATCATATGCAATTATGGGTTATATTCCCCAGCTTTTTCCAGTGTATTCATGTAGTTCCATCATATAACTTGGAATTGTCTTCTTTCCCTTTATCCTTCTGCATTATTTCCCCTCCCCATCCCCTTTCCACAATCTTTGCTTCCCCCCACTAGTCTCCTCACTTCTTTCTGCTCTGCTTATATTTCCCTTCTTAGATAAGTATGATTGTTCTTTTTTATATATCTACATATGTATAGTTTTTTTTCTTCCTTTAATTAGATTTAGCTCCCAGTTATTAGTGAGAACATATGGTATTTCTCTTTTGGGTCCTAGGTTCATTTGCTTAGGATGATGTTCTTCAGTTCCATCCATTTTGCTGTAAATGACATTATTTCATCCTTTTCATTGCTGAGTAATATTCCATTGTGTATATATACTAAGGTTTTTTTATTCATTCTTCTGTTGGTAGACATTTTAGTTGATTCCATAATCTTGAGATTGTGAAGAGTGCTGTGTTAAATGGAAAATGTAAAAACCTAGAGGTCTTCTTAGAACTCTTCCTGTCTCAGTTTTCAGCTGAGGAGGTAGGGAAGATGTGATGAAATTTATTTAGGTGATCTGGCAGCAGAAGACCAGCCAGAAGGCTTTAGCCATCACAGTGAGCAGACTGTAGAAAAGGGAAAAGTGGATAAATGAGGATAGTATCATAATGGATAGATTTACAGGATCTGTTGTCCTGCTGCCTGGAATGTTCCTCCCCCACCTCACCAAATGGCTGGCTCCCTCTAACACCTCTCACTTCCTTCCAACTCGCTCCATGTTAGTTTGACCCTGGTTTATCTCTTCCGTTATCCTCTAACACATCACTCAGCTCACTTCCTTCCTAATACCCGTCATTTTATACCACTATACATACATATAGATAGATAGATAGATAGATAGATAGATAGAGAAACATAGCTATAATTATTATTGTTGTTCTTCATCCCCTCCACTGAATTCTAAGCTTAATGAGGGCAGGAGCAATGTCCTTTGCATGTCCCCATATATCCAGAATATCTGCAGCCATAGCACCCTGGCACCCAATCCCCTCTGATCTCTGAAGCTAAGTTTGGCCTGGTAGTCCCTGGATAGGAGACTGCCTGGGAATATCAAGTGCTACCGGCTAGGTAGAAGGACCTGGCAATCCATTCCCGAAAACAATCCTGGGATTTAGCTCAGTTGGTAGAGCACTGCTCCTCACTTTCTGAGGACCTGGGTTCAGTCCCCAATACTGTAAAAATGGGAGAAGGATGTGGCAGTCTACTCCCAAAAACAATCCCCAAACAGTCATTGAAAACCATATGAGGGTTGGTATGAGCAGGACATCACTCGACAATGCCTAGCAATATATATCCAGAATGGGGCTGACATACAGTAGGGACTCAGTAAACATTGAACAAAAAGTCACATGAACAAATGCACAAATGAATGGAAGGATCAAAGGAAAGTCAAAAGGCCTGAGTATTAAGTCTGGGTTTCTTGAAGAAGGCAGAAAGTGGAACTAGAGTAAAGGATGTGGGAACTGAGAAAGGAATTTCAGACATCTTGAGTTTGACGTGACTGTAGAGCTGTTGCCCAGGTAAGTCCCACAAGGAGCTAGAAATGTGTGTGAGGAGTTGCCACAGAAAACACAACAATCTCCAGCAAGAATAAGGAGCTAGACTTTGACCATGTGTGATGGTTAATCATGAATGTCAATTTGATTGGATTGAGAGATGCCTAGGAGATTAATAAAGCACATCTCTGGGGGTGTCTGTGAGGGCATTTCTGGAGACAATTAGATCACAAGGGCTCTGACCTAATCAATGGTTTAATTCCCTGAAGGATTCAAAATTCAACTAGACTATTGGGAGGTGGTGGAACTCTGGAAAGTGGGGCCTCATTGAAGAAAGAGGATCACTGAGGCATGCCTTTGAAGGGCATATCTTGGCCCTGGCTCTTTCCTGTTTCTTCTCTCTGCTTCCTGTCTGCCTATGGTGAGCAGCCTTCTCCTCTACCATCTCCTGCGCCTGTGAAGTTCTGCCTGACCATAACGCCAAAGTAACATAGCCAGCCAACCATGGACTGGAGCTACGGAAACCACAAGCGAGAATAAATCCTTCCTTCCTTTACCATGTTTCAGTATTTGTCACAGCAATAAAAACGGTTAACACATCATATAAAAGCATGAAAAGTGGACTTTAAAATATGCCTCCATTTGGTGTTACTCAACTCTGCTTGCAAAATCACTATTAGTTGGAGGTCTGCAGCCATAGTACCCTGTATCAAATCCTGACTGATCTTTGCAGCTAAGCAGAGTTGACCTGGTTAGTCCTTGGATGGGAGACCGCCTGGGAATACCAGGTGATACAGGTTAGGGAGAAGAACCTGGCCACCCACTCCCAAAACAATCTGTCATTGAAAACCTTATGAATAGCACAGAAGCACTGACAGTGCTGGGTATGGCACAGTATTAGGGAGTGTTTCGTTCTGTTGTACATGGGGTTGCTATGAATCAGATCTGACTCGAAGGCTCCTAACAACAACAACAACAACAATTAGTTGGAATGCTTGTTTCTCTGAGAGAAAAATTTATATTAGGATACAGGCAGGGAGTAAACAGCTTCATTGGGCACATGATTATGGGAAAAGGCACACAGACCAGCACCCAGAGACTTCAGAGTGATGGGTGAGGGCCTGCAGGGCCTATTGTGGTAGGCATCAATCAGAAGCTCTTCAGCAAACAATTGCTGCTGGATGAACTTTTTTATTCTTCCTTCCTTTTCTGCTCATCCTCCTCAGTGAGTTCTTCATCTGTCTTATCTCAAGCTCCCTACTATTTTCACTCAAACACTTTTATCTCCCTCTGCAACAAAATTATCTTTCTCCTGCCATAGGTATCAACCTGATTCTTTCTCTAGTGGCCTCTTTCAGTTTGCCTTTTTTTTTTCTTTTTTTTTCTTTTCTTTTCTTTTCTTTTCTTTTCTTTTCTCTTTTGGTGGTACTTGGGGGTTGAACCCAGTGCCTCACACATACTCCGAAATTGTCTACCACTGGACTGTACCCCCAGCCCACTTTTTAATTTTTATCTAAGACAGGGTCTTGCTGAGTTATGTAGGCTGCCCCCAGCCTTGAACACTCAGTCCTCCTGCCTCTACCTCCCAAATCCCTGGGATTCCAGGCAGATGCCATTGCACCCAGCTCCAGTTTGTCTTTTGGACAGTTACCCATCCTGTCTCATGCCTCCTCTCTCTCTCTCCTTCCTTTTACAGGTACACTGCTGTGGTCATGCCAGTTCACTACCAGCAAGGCACAGGGCAGAGCTCCTGCCGGCGTGTGGCCCTCATGATCACAGCTGTCTGGGTACTGGCCTTTGCTGTATCCTGCCCTCTCCTCTTTGGCTTCAACACCACAGGTAACATGTGTGGCTTTACTTCCAAAACCCAGACTTTAGGATATTACCCAACATGTACCTCCATTCTCCCTTTTTCATAGAGACTTTTTGCAATTGGATAAGGATTAAATTGGGATAACATTCATAGATGTGCCAAGCACATACCATCTTCTCAAGTTCAACCTTATTTCTCTACTACATTAAAGGTTAAGGAGCCAAGTTATCGACAAGTATTTGCCTGGTTAATCCAGTTGTTGTTGTTAGGTGCTGTCGAGTGTGGTGCAACTTATAGTGAGCTTATATACAACAGAATGAAACATCCCCTGACACTGTGCCATCCCAGTGCTATGTTAGCACTTCTTTGCTGTCCATAGGGTTTTCAATGGCTGATTGTTTCAGGATTGCTTCAGGATCGCTTTGGGAGTGGACTGCCACATCCTTCTCCCATTTTATGTGGTGCTGGGGATGGAACCCAGGGCCTTGCAGAGCTCAGAGCAGCACTCTACCAACTGAGCTAAACCTTAAAATTTGATGGTGTTAGCATCTTTGTATTATTTCTCACCACTCATTATTTTGTTGTTCTAACTGAGTGACACTTTGTATACACAGTACAAAGCAGCATCTCCCAGTACTGCTACAGAGGTGGACAGTAAAATACCTTTTGTGGTGAAGGTTACGTGTGCTTCATGGGGTAGTCAGATGACTAAGCTGCCTTCTGTCCCCTTGTTCTGAAGTGAAATTTTGTACTGCAGGGAGCTCACTACCACCGCCTGAGCAAGACACTGCTTACCTGCCAGCCAGTAGCACATCCCACCAACATTGGCTGGGCTGAGTATGGTCCCCTCACTCATTCTTCAGCTCTGGTGGCAAAGATACGCAAGCTCACAGGCACACCCCCCAACAGATGAAACGGGCTCCCTATCTGACGGTAGACAGAAACCCCTGTTTATGGCAACTTGCAAAGTGATGCCAAATATCAACTAACTGCAGTGTGTTGCCACTAATGAGATCATGAGTGTTCCAGAAACAAACCTCAGGAAAATCTTTCCCAAAGGATTTTCAGATTTAGAATTGAGGATGAGAAAAGGTCTGTGACTTAGCATGAGCACTCTTGCTGCTTCTCTCAGGGTCTCTCAGTGACATTTAAGTTTATTAAGAACACTATAGTGAGCCCTCCAATTGTCCTGACATTGTAGCAAATGCAAGGTCCACTGTAAGAGCACAACAGGTATTAGCTGATGCCATCATTTTCCTTACCTATGAGAAAGGTTTTCTGCTCCTCAAAATGTAACTGCACAGCTGCTCCAAGGAGGTTGGAAACAGTGGTGCGTCTGCAGGTGGTCACAGGAGAGAGCAGTTGCCCCTTCCTAGCACGCAGTTCAGGGAATTAGTGAGTAGAGCTCAGGCAGGGAAGCCCCTCATCCATCTCTGCCTCAATCTGACCCTCATGGTGTAGCTTCATTATCTAGATAGATGTGGGTTCCTCCAGCAACTCACCCATCTTCAAGGAAGTTCTCAAGTTCATTTGAAAGCCCAATATAAATGACTTCTCTCAGCCACTTTTTCTACTCCCTTTGTGAAAAGTAGACGGGAAAAGGACCTGGAATGCGGCCAATGACACCTGATCTGGGAAGTAGCTGGACTTTAAGAAGTACAGTACAAAAAAGAACTTTCTGGCAGAGCTCTTCTGTTAAGGACACGGCTGCCACATGCAGTTGTGAATTGTTAGAAAACAGTTGACCTTCAGCCTTTTCCTATTTGCAGCAGTTCCTATTGTCTGAAAAGTGGCAACAGGAGGCTGGGTCTTGGGTCGCAGAGAGTTCTGGGGCTATGGGGCCTGCCTGACCAGTATTGGCTCACCTCACGGCAGAGGGCCAAGTCTATTCACATATCCATCCACAGCCCCTGATGACTCAGAGCATGATTGGGTCAGTGTGAGGGGCACCCCTAAAGACCTCTGAATGAGTGGCTCACTCCTTTCATTTCACAGATAAGAAAAATAACTAGCATTTGAATTTCTGCTAAATCAGATAGCTATTGTATTATAAAAAAGAATTCTAGAATGAATAAGTAATAGCTGGTGACAGCGTTTAAGAAACCTTCTGGGGGAAAAGCTTAAAGTTAAGAAAATCCTATTCACTGGCTTGATTTTCCTTTGAAAAAGAGAAGCGAAGGAGTGCTATTTATTTGATTTTAGCAATAGCATATCTCACCCGGCTTTCTGAACAGTGGTGCCAGGGGGAACTTGGTTGCTCAAAAAGTTAGAAGAATACAAGCACACAGTGAAAAGAATAACGGCTCATCCTAAAGTCAGGAGCATGGCATCTCCTGTCTTTGGAATCAAGTGGAGGTCAAACTCTTCACCAGGCTTGAGGTTCATGAACGTTTCAAGTCAAACTTCTTTTGGCCTTGCTATTCACGTCACCATGGGGCTCAATTTCCCAGGCTAGCCCACAAAAGCCTCTTAGACCCTTTAGTAGAGCTATTTAGTATTCTTATTACCCAGCATAGAGCTTTGAACACAGTAGGTACTCCATTAAGTTTTGTTAGATGAATAAATAGATGAACCTTCACCATCATCCTTTCTTCCTTAAATGTTGAGATAAGTACCTCTAATCTTAGAAAATGAGATTGCAGCTCCCCCACACCCCAACTTGGCCTTCTCCTCTTACCCTCCAGCCAGTGAGTACTTATGTGCTTATTTAAAACATTCATTTGGCTTGTTTGTTTATCATTCATATGTTCATTCCATAATTACCATACAGCCAGGACAGTGCTGTTTTGGTGAAATCATCAAGGTGAGGCTGCTCATCTCCTTAGGAAGCCTTAGCCTCGGGCCCTCACTGCCCAGACACCTCTTGAGGACCCCACAGAGATGCACTCAGAAATGTGGCTGTGTGATGCCTCTAAATGCCCTGCTGACAGGTTGCCCAACCACAACAGCCTGCAGGAGCTTGGGGCAGGGCTCCACTGTACCCTGACTCCAGTGCCACTCTGCCTGCTATGCATCCTCAAGACCACATGGCATGGACAGATTCTGGGAGAGGCTGGTTGAGCTCAATAGGAGAGGAAGGAAGGATGAGAATGTAAGTCCAGTGAGTGTAAATAACAGCTGTTGTTGATCAGTGACCCAGAAATAACTATGTGCCCTCTCACTTCTCTCTCATACACACTTTCAATATTTTTAATGGAAAAATAAATGCTGGCACATGATAAAACATTCATAAAGTATAATGAGTTACACATGAATTTCTGTGTAGGTCTCCCTCCTATTTCAGATTGCTAGCTCCCCCAGCCCCACCCTAGAAGCAAATACTAATATTCTTCAAAGAGATAGCTTGTAAAAAGTACACTGTCCCTCTGTGTGTGTGTGTGTGTGTGTGTGTGTGTGTCCCCATTTTTGCACAAATAAAAGCATATTATACCCACTTCGGCTAGGATTTAGCTCAGTTGGTAGAGCACCGCCCTGCAGTCTCTGAGGCCCAGGGTTCAATTCCCAGCACCACAAAAATGGAAGAAGGATGTGGCAGTCCACTCCCAAGGCAATCCCAAAACAATCAGCCATTGAAAACCCTATGAGGGTGGCTATGAGTCGGACATGACTCAACGGCACCTACCAATAACAACAACAACATACCCACTTCTGGGGGCTGGCATTTAACTCAATTGGTAGAGTGCTGCTCTGCATGATCTGAGGCCATGGGTTTGACCCCCAGCACTGCAAAAATGAGAGAAGGACCTGGCAGCTCACTCCCAAAACAATCCTGAAACAATCAGCCATTGAAAACCCTATGAACACCAGAGAAGCACTGACATAGTGCTGGACATGGCACAGTGTCCAGGAGTGTTTCGTTTTGTTGTACACAGGGATACTATGAGTTGGACCTGATTCGACAGCACCTAACAACAACAACATACCCACTTCTAACCTATACTAGTTGTTGTTAGGTGTCATCAAGTTGTGTCCAACTCATAGTGACCCTCATAGGGTCTCGATGGCTGATTGTTTCGGGATTGCCTTGGGAGCGGATTGCCACATCCTTTTCCCATTTTTACGGTGCTGGGAATCGAACCTGGGGCCTCAGAGACTGCAGAGAGACGCTCTACCAACTGAGCTAAATCCCAGCCCCGTATAGTAGTAGTTTATCTATAAAATTTACAGTTCAGCCTCCCAGGACCCAGGGAAGGGCAGCGGAGGGAGAAGAGTATATGTATGTGCAGGGGAAAATGGGGATTCTTCAGCTCACCAAGGCTGACAGCAAGATGACTTACAGGGAAGCAACCCTGCCAACCCTCTGCCCCTTCTCACAGGCATAACGTGCTCAGACTCTGCCTCACTATGTTGTTGTTGTTAGGAGCCGTAGGGTCATAGAGACCCTCATAGGGTTTTCAATGGCTGATTGTTTCAGGATTGCCTCGGGAGTGGATTGCCATGTCCTTCTCCCATTTTTGTGGTTCTGGTAATCGAATCCAGGACCTCAGAGACTGCAGAGCGGCGCTCTACCAACTGAGCTAAATCCCAGCCCCTGCCTCACTATAGAAGGCCTTCACATCATGCCAGTCATGACAGCTGGTGAGCTGACATCAGAGGAGGGTCTGATGATCACCAACATGGCTCCTTAGAGAGCCAAAAGATCATGAGCTGCCTCCTATCCCTGTTCGCAACCTTATAGCCCCCAGAATAACAAAAGACATCAATTTAGTGAGCACTACTCAGAGCCCTGTGAGTCATTTCCTAAGGGAGGCTGACACAGGCTTGGATGAGATGACATGAGTTTTACCCCTCCCGAAGAGAATCAGAGAACTTAGGAGTAGCTTGTAAAGATTTTAGTGGCAGTGTTGTCATTAAAATGCTTCACCAATCACTGAGCGCACTCTTTTCATTTTCATGCTTGTCTATTGCTCCCTTCTCTTCCCAACAAATATTGTTCCATATAAGCCTGTCTCTAAATTTCTGTTCCAAGTGATATCTTCCCTCTTAAGTTCAAAAAGTTCAAGAGAGATAAATAATAAATAATAATATGTTGCTGTTGTTGTTAGGTGCTGTTGAGTCAGATCTGACTCATAGTGACCTATGTACAATAAAATGAAATACTCCCTGACACTGTGCCATGCCAGGCACTATGTCAGTGCTTCTGTGCTATTCATGAGTTTTTAAAGGCTGACTGTCTCAGTTGTTTTGGGAGTGGGATGCCAGGTTCTTCTCCCATAATAAATAATATGTTGTTGTTGTTAGGTAGTACGTAATAAATATCTACCACTTATTTTTATTAATTTTCATAAGCACTATAGGAAAAATACTTTTATCCTTCTTATAGGTGAAGAAACTGAGGCTCAGCACAGTTAGGTAATGTGCCCAAGGTCATACAGTTAATAAATGGCAGATCCCGGTCTCACGTCTAAGGGCTCTCTGACTTCTCCTACTTTGGAACACCAAGAGGCAGAATGAGAGTCCCCTGTGGCCACTGCCTTCTCCACACCAGTTCACATCTTCCAAGTCCGGGTTTTGGTCTGGAGAATTCCCAACCCTTTATGAAAATTGGGCTAGGTGTGCCAATAGCCAAATGCTGCTGACAGTGTTGGACAAAAGTGTCATGTCACAGTGGTAGAGTGAGGTAGGGAGTCAAAGTTACAGAAAGAACATGGTTTGGGGGTCAGACTGGCTAGATAAATGTGTCTTCCAGGCTGTGTGGCCTTGATCCATTTATTGAACCTCTCTGAGAACAGAGGCAATAATGGCACCTACCTTGCACAATGCTGCCATAATGATCAGGGAAGATAATGTGTACAAACCTCTTGGCACATTGCCTGGCAGATATTGGTTTGCTTCCCTGCTCCCTTTCAAGATTCCACAGGTTTCATGCCCTATCCAGGGCATCTGCTAGTGAAGAAGATGAGGCCATAGGGGCCTCCTAAAGGGGAGCAGCTGGACCGTGGCAGGACATAAAGCAGAGACAAGGACTCTTCTGAATTCACATGCTTCATTGTGACCATATCTTACCAGAAATCTCCGTGGCCACCCCTGCCCAGTGCTGGGATCCCCAAAAAGGCAAATGCCCGTCTTCTATTCCACCCCCACTTTCCCTATATCCCAGATACAGAAGCCTCCTCCTTCCTCAAGTGCCAGCCACCCCTTCCTGGGGGCCACGTCCCTGCTGGGATCCTCTGCCCTCCTGCTCTGTGACCCTCCCCGGCCTCCCGGCTGCATTCCTCTGTGTGACACTGACCACGTCTCATGGAAGGCATCATCTGTCTACCCAGACTATTTGTTCCTTCAAGGGCAGACACGGTGTCGTATTCATCTTCTGGCCCCAGCGCAGAGCAGTGTCTGGCATATAATCATTGGTAAATTTTCTTTTGAGGTGAACTGTAAGAGGCACAAAGATGAATTAGCCTCCTCCCCTTGAGCAACTGACAGCCTAGATGTCTGAACTATGCACCTGACCCTCTCCTCCATAGCAGGGGCAGGGGGAGGCAGCGCGCCTCCGATGGGCCCCTGCTCTGTGCCTGCCACTGAGGTTCAGTCCTGGACACATGGTGTTAGCTTCTCCCCTTCTCTCATCCACAGGGGACCCCAGTGTCTGCGCCATCTCCAATCCTGACTTTGTCATCTACTCGTCAGTGGTGTCCTTCTACATGCCCTTTGGAGTGACTGTCCTGGTCTATGCCAGGATCTATGTGGTACTGAGGCAAAGGAGGCTGAAACGGATCCTCACTCGCCAGAACAGTCAGTGCACCAGTGTCAGGCCCAGCTTCCCCCCACAGGTGAGCATCCGGAGGGGCAGAGGTGAGGTGGCAACCAGCCCTGGGCCTCCCAGCCTGTACTGCCACTTAGGAGACATAGATCTGACACCCACCTCCTGCTCTGCTGGCATTGTCTATGCTTTGAAGGCAGGAGATTTGATCTCAAGAGTGCATGGACATTCTTCCTACAACTCACCCTACCTGGCAAGACAAAAGGACAGTTTCTGGATTGTTCTGCCTCCCTTCAGAACCTTTCCTTTCCTCCAAAGGGCCAGCAGTTCAAATGTCACACAGGTTCTGGGGTTTATTTGATTTGATTTGGGGTAGGGATTGAGGTTTTAGTGCTGCTGATAGGTTCCCAGAAACAATTTTTCTTCCAAACCACTCATTGCAAGAATGGTTGGGATCCACTGAAAGCTTTTTTCCTTTGTGACCTACCCCTGTGTCAGGCAAAGATCAGATGGTGGAATGGGATGAGTCTTCCTAGGCTCTGAAAAGGAAAGGTCCTGCCTCAGCCTTGACCTTCCTATTGCTTGGGCTTACCCCAAGGCTTGGCACATAGTATTTAACCCAAGACATAGTCAAAGTGTGAATAGACAAATAGAGATTTTGCAATCTGCTAGGGAAGAGACCACGGGGATATCAAACAGCCTCTGCCTTCATGGACTTTGGAATCTCAACAAGCAAATAAAGAGCACTTGCCCCTAAAACCAGTGAATGGCTCTGAATTGAATGAGATGTTTGCGGTAGGCAAGGTGAAGACATGAAAATACCCAAATGCAAAGCACAGTGGAGGTTATGAGAAAAGAAAGACCGACGCACTCAGGAAAGGGCTTCATAGACAGAATAAAAACTAAGTTTGATCTTCAAGGCAGAACTGACTCATGTCTAATCAACCTCTGATTCTGACTGAGAAGGAGAGTCTCAAAATAGAAGTTACAGGTTTGCCGGGCGCAGTTGCACACGCCTGTAGTCCCAGTGGCTCGGGAGATGGAGGCAGGGGGATCACAAGTTTGAGACCAGAGGCAGTCTGCGTAACTTAGCGAGACACTGTCTCAAAAACTAAAAAACTAAAAAAAAAAAATGGGCTGGGGGCGCAGCTCAGTGGTCCAGCCCTTGCAAAGCATGCAGGCGCCAGGCCCTGGGTTCAACTCCCAGTACCAGGAAAAATAAAAATAGAAGTTATAGGCTTGAGTAGAATAAGACTATTGGTCCTATGAAGTAGGAGGACAGACCTGAGGTTGAGGATATGAATACACTGCATTCAAAACATCGTCATGCTCTGTAGTTACCTATGACAAGACTCAAATATGTAGAGCTTCTCCCATAACCGGCTGTTTTGTTTTCTTTCTTACTTTCTTCCTTTTTTATTTCTTTTTTTTCTTTTTTGCGGTACTGGGGTTGAACCCAGGGCCTCGCACCTACATGCTTTGCAAGGGCTGGACCACTGAGCTGCGCCCCCACCCCATTTGTTTTTTACTTTTTGAGACAGGGTCTCACTAAATTACGCAGACTGCCTCTGGTCTCGAACTTGCGATCCTCCCACCTCCGCCTCCTGAGCGGCTGGGATTACAGGCGTGCAACACTGCGCCTGGCTTAACCGGCTGTTTTTCCTTCTACCTCCATTAGCCTTCTTGTCTGCGACTACACCCCACTCGTCAGTTTTCAATAAGGGCAAGATTTCTGTCAAATGTCACAGGAAAAATGGTAAGTAGGTCATGTCATAGATTATGGGCAATGAATAAGAGACCTTTCCCCAAGATGCTGGCTTGTCTTGATTCTACTCCCACCCCAAATGGAATTTAGCCTGAATCCCATAAGTGTGTGTGTGTGTATATAATATATGGCAAGACCTGATATTGAATGTCACCACAATTAGATGAATTCTGAAGTCTCTCTGCTTCACTAGCTCCAGTTCAAAGTTTCAGGTGTGAACCTCCAACTGCAGGGGTGTGGTTCATGTACCAGAGCTCTAGCAGGCTGGGATCCGGGGGGGGGGGGGGAATGTGGAGGGAAAAGCTGGCTTTTATGGCTTCATAGTGGGAGCTGGGAGGCCTCTCTCCTATTCAAGATTGACACAAGTGTCTGATCCTTCAAACATGGAAAAAGGTTCAGATATTAGACACACACATATATGCCACCTACCCAGAGCCAAATTTCAGAAAAACTTATATTACATTTTCTACCCTCATAAACCTATCTCTCCCCCCCTCTGTCTCCTCTTTATCTGTATCTCTCATTTAATTTCTGTTTTACAAGTGAGACTCAGAAATATTAAATTAACTTGCTGAAGGATTATGTCTACTAAGTAGGAGAGCTGAGATGAAAATCCTGGGTTTTCTTTTTCTTTTCTTTCCTTTTTTAACTTCATATTATGGAAATTTTCAAAAAATAAGAAAAAGTAGAATGACAAATATAACAAACTGTCTAGTTGCCACCAGCCAGCTTCAGCAATTATCAACTTGTGGCCAATTTTATTTCATCTACTCTCCCACCTATGTTCGTACACATCCATTGGACTGTTAAGAAGCAAATCTCAAATATATTATTTCAATTGAAAATTTTTCTGCAAAATCTCTAAAGATACAGAATCTTTTATAAAATGAATAATCCTAATGCCACATCTCACTAAAAACTTGATAATAGTTCTCTAATATCATTAAATGTCCAAAGTTCAAATTACCCCAATTGTCTCTTAAAAATTTTATAAATTGGTTTGTTTAAATCAAAATTCAAATAAGGCCCATATTTTGTATCTGGTATTATTGTTGTTGTTCAAACTTATTTGTTAAAGAAGATGAATCATTTGTCTTGTAGTATTTCCCACATTCCAGATTTTATTGTTTACATCTCAGTAATGTCATTTAGCCTGCATCCGTAGCCTTGTGGTATCTGATCCCGCCAAATCTAGGAAGATAAGCAGGGTCGGGCCTGGTTAGTACCTGGATGGGAGACTGCTTGGGAACACCAGATGCTGCAGGCTTGGGAGAAGGACCCAGCAACCCCCTCCCAAAAATCAATCTGCCATTGAAAACCCTATGAACAGCAGAGAAGCACTGACAATAGTATTTCCCCTGTTGTACAGAGGGTCGCTATGAGTCGGATACCAACTCGACGGCACCTAACAACAACAACAACAATAATGTCACTTACCATGCTTTAGGTCATTCTAACTCCAAAAGACCAGAATAAACTCCTATGCTACCCTCCTCAAGGGATTGTTTGTTGTTGTTGTTAGGTGCTGTCAAGTCATGTCTGACTCACAGCAACCCTCACAGGGTTTTCAATGGCTGGCTGTTTTGGGATTGCCTCAGTAGATTGCCATGTCCTTCTCCCATTTTGGAGGTGCTTGGAATCGAACCGAGGACCTTAGAGACTGCAGAGCACTCTACCAACTGAACTAAATCCCAGGCCCCAAGGGATTGTTTAATAATTATCAAATGTTCTATAGGTGGTAGGTGCTTCTGTGTTGTAGAGTCAGAAGCAGATT
This sequence comes from Pedetes capensis, assembly GCA_007922755.1. Lineage (NCBI taxonomy): Eukaryota > Metazoa > Chordata > Mammalia > Rodentia > Pedetidae > Pedetes > Pedetes capensis. The sequence goes on along the minus strand of VMDO01016259.1, from coordinate 19,377 downwards.
TCATTTCCCGCAACTTTCCACGGCCACACCACTTTCTCTGATGCTCCCTTGCAGGATTCATTCAACAATGGTCTCCTCTTCCCTCTTTGCATTTTCTCTTCTTTCAGGAACATACAGAAGATAAACAATATCCTCAGAAATGTCAGGACCCTCTCTTGTCACATCTGCAGCCTCTCTCTCCCAGGCAGGCACACGTGGAACTGAAGCGCTACTATAGCATCTGCCAAGATTCTGCCATGAGGCAACCCAGCTTCCAAGAAGAAGGAGAGCTGAAAAGGGAGGAGAGGACTCGGGACTCCCTGAGCCCTACCCTGGCACCCAAGCTCAGCTTAGAGGTTCGAAAACTCAGCAATGGCAGATTATCAACCTCCCTGAAGCTGGGGCCCCTGCAACCTCGGGGAGTGCCACTTCGGGAGAAGAAGGCAACCCAGATGCTGGCCATTGTGCTGGGTAAGTCTGAGTGGGCATGTGTTGACTTGGGTTAGGTTAGGCTGGGTTAGGTTATGTTAGTTGAACTGGTGGTAGGTGCTAGAGTAGCCACTTTTGACAAATTTGAAATTCAATGACTATAATACTTATAATGTTGATAGTAGAATTGGAAAGAGTTTCCATATAAGTAGTAACACTGGTAGAAATTCAAAGGACCTGCATGAAATTTATGAGGCTTAACAAGCCACCTAATTGAGCTATATTTTGCTGTCTATCATATGGTATTATAAATCAAATAATGAGTCAATGAAAGCATCTGGCATATATTTGATATTTAATAAATACTTAGTTATTTTTAATTTTTTTTTTTTTTTTGGTGGTACTGGGGGTTGATCCCAGGGCCTCACGCCTGCATGCTTTGCAAGTGCTGGACCACTGAGCTGCACCCCCAGCCCTTTTATTTTTTTCCTTACTTTCTGAGACAGGGTCTCGCTAAATTCTGCAGACTTCCTCTGGTCTCGAATTTGCAATCCTCCTGGCTCTGCCTCCCAAGCCTCTGGGATTACAGGTGTGCGCCACCACGCCCAGCTGTTATTTTTAAATATTAAGTGAAAAAAACAGGGATGCAAAACACTCCTGTAGGATAACACCTAGGTTATTTTGAATACAGAGAAGAAAGACTGAAATGAAATTTTGCAAGCTGTCAAAAGTAATTGCCTTTAAGTGAGGGTAGTTATTTTTATTCTTTTTTTTGTTGCTGTTGGGTGCCATTGAGTTGGATCTGACTCATGGTGACCCAAAGTACAGTAGAACAAAACACTACCCAACACTGTGCCATGCACATAATCTTTTTTATGTTTGAGCCATTGTTGCAGCCACTGTATTTCTTCTTATTTTGAGTCATTTCACATCAGCAAAAGGAGGTCTCAGGGGCTTTACTACATTCCCGCCATTAAGGTTAACTCTATTTTAAGGAAGCAATTCTTCCCTCATCTTTTCTTTAATGTCTTCCAGCCTGGGGGGGGTCATTGTCTGGCACTATATTTGATTGTGCTTGTCTGCTATTCATAGGGTTTTCAATGGCTAATTGTTTAGGGAGTGGGCTGCTGGCACCTTCTCCTTAGTCTGTCTTACTCTAGAAGCTCAGCTTAAACCTCTCCACTATGAATGGCCCTGCTGGTATCTGAAATACTGGTGGCATAGCTTTCAGCATCACAACAACATGCAGGCCCCTACAGCACAACACACTGACAAACACATTCGGGTTTCTTCTTTCTACTTTTCTCTATTTACTAAGTTTACACTATGTTTACAATCAAGGCAGCATTGTTTTTGTTGTTGATGTTGTTTTTGACAGTGTCTTGCTGTATAGCCTAGGCTGGCCTTGAACTCATGACTCTCTTGCCTCAGGCTGCCAAGTGCTGCAATTAAAGGCATGTGCCTCTATGCCTCCCCAAGACTCACCTGTATAGTAGGAAAATATACACTTTAGTTAAATAAAGAAGTTAAAAATTGACAAGTCACATGTGCCATATAGAGTTAATGAAGGCAAATCATCCAGTTCAGTGTCATTTACAAACCCCAATGCCCACATATTAGGACTTTACTATCCGCCCTAGATGTCATCTCTTCACTAGCAGGAACTGTGCCAAACATGTGTTTAAGGTCTTCATCCCTACAAGAGCCTAGGATCATGTCTTGCCTAGGTTGTTGTTAGGTACTGTCAAGTTGGATCTGACTCGTAGCGACCCTAAAGACAGCAGAACGAAACACTCCCCAACATCATGCTATCTACACAATCTTTTTATGTTTGAGACCATTGTTGCAGACACTATGTTTCTTCTCATTTTGAGTAATATCACATCAGCAAAAGGAGGTGCCAAGGGCTTTACTCCATTCCCATCATTAAGGTTGACTCTATAGGTGGGGATGCTAAATAAATGTCTGAATTGAAGTGAGAAGACAAGACTGGTAACGAACTACCTAAAGACCAAACTCAAAAATTGGTTTAGGAATAAAGGGATGTAATTTCTCACCTAAATAAACAAATATACAAAAAAGTGACTGATCTCTACTTCCTAGGGTCCTTATAAAAGTGTATATGTAAACCTTCCAGCAAAATGGCTGGCATAAAGTAGACAACAGTGAGTCATTTTCATATCATAGTGAAAGAGTGAGCAAACTCCTTAACAAGTTTCTCTCTTTCTTTGCAACCTAGGGGCCTTCATTGTTTGCTGGCTGCCCTTCTTCTTGACCCATGTTCTTAATACCCACTGCCAAGCATGTCACGTGTCCCCAGAGCTTTACAGAGCCACAACCTGGCTGGGCTATTTGAACAGTGCCCTCAACCCTGTGATCTACACCACCTTCAATGTAGAGTTCCGCAAAGCCTTCCTCAAGATCCTGTCCTGCTGAAGGAGAGAAGGCAGCACACCCTGCGCCCACTTCCAGACTGTTGGGACCTGGCCTGGGCCTTCCCAGAAAGGCTGTGCACTATTCTCTGCCATGTGGTACAAAGAAGATTCCTGGAGCAGGATGTCCCTGCACAGCAGGTGGAACCAATTGCTTCCTCCAAAACAGAATTTTCTACCTCCCCAGCTAACATCTGACTTCATTGTGACTGTCTTCAAATGGCCGAGGGCCCTTACGTGATAAGCAATAATTCACAACAAAGCTGATAAAACATGGCTCTACACACACAGAGTTGTCATTGGAGGTGTGATTCATTGCAGTAAAGGAAAAATGAACAGATTTCATCATTCTCAACTTGCCAGGGGTCCTTGAAATCTCAGCCAGTAAACCATCTTGTGGAACAGCCTGTCTCTTCCTTCAGACCTCTAATTAACTGTCAGCACAACTAACCTTGTGCTTTTGTGGGCCTGGTCCTTCTTGGTTGCTTTTTTCCTTCACTGCATCCTGAAATATGAACGGCAAGGTGGTACTTCTACCTCTCTGTAGAATCCAGTTGGGTATATCTGATGTGGGTAGTTCATCACCCCAAAGGAGACACTGTCCCACATTGGGACCTGGGCTTTGTTACAACCTTGCTATCCTTAAATTCTAGTTCTGTCTAAGAAGGCACTTTGAGTCCATTCCTTGATTCTCTTGAGGCAGTCTTGAGGTCTCAATTCCCAGAGTCATTCAAGACTGGGATTTTAAGTGAAGAAGGAAGGACAGTTCCCACTATAGTGTCACTATGGCCCAGAACATGCCTTCCATAACACTAGAAGGTTTTCCTAGGCGGGGCATTTCCATCCACTTAACAGAGACCCAAAGTTTTCAGACCGTGAAATTCACCAAGGAGTGTCTACAAAGTGCCAGTGACCTCCTACATTCTGAATAAATAACAATGACCAAGCCAGATGCTGTCCTCAAACAGAACACCACCTGCTCCTATGTTTGTCCATTTATCAATTAATCCAAGTGTGGTAGGGACTTACCTAGTCTGCCAGAGGACATCAGAACTGAGGGCACTGGGCTGCATGGTTATTCCAAGTCATGACATGGACAGTTTATAGAATTCTAGTGCAGATTCTAACCATTACCATTACAACAGAGATCAAAAGTATAACAGAAATATATAGCCAATGTCTTTCAAAATTGCATTTAGAAGGAACTAGATACTCTCACTACTTACCTTCTCACCTACAGAAGCTATTTTTTGTTGATTGCAGAATCAAGACAAAATGTATGGATAATTTTTAAAATGTTATCATCTTGAACTTTAATAAATTTACCTTTAAGAACTATTAGTATATAGGCATAACTGATATCTACTAAAATGCTGTTAAAACTTTAATGTGCACAAGAATTTTCAAGAAATCCAAGACCTCCTTGCTCTATCTTTATTCCTCTATACTTTAAGTTTATAACAAGGAAATATATATATATATATATACCCATAGTGAGTTAGTTACCTGTTGCTTCCAAATGCTTCTAATTCCAGCATTTAAAACTGTTATTATCTAAATAATGTTTATATTATAATATGGTGGGAACATTCTGTCTTCTGAATAGCTCTTGTACCTTATGCCATATAGCTTAATAGGTTTACAGTGTAAGCAAACCTGAGTCCTGGGACAATTAAAATCTGTAAAAGTAAAGATTTATGATTTCTGGGTTTTTCTATGAAAAAATAAACAGAAAAAAGTGATTCAAAGGAATAAAAGATCATAGAATTCCATCTAAAAATCAGAGTTCTGGAGACAGAAATATAAACATCAGTATCACGATCTTTGTGAAAAAATGATAGCAAGTGCTTTGTATCTTTTTTTCACATCAAGTATTCAACTTCTGTAATAATGTTGTTGTTGTTAGGTGCCATCAAGTCAAGTCCGACTCATAGCAACAGTATGTACAACAGAGTGAAACACTACGTGACACTGTGCCACACCCAGCACTATTGTCAATGTTTCTCTGATATTCATAAGGTTTTCAATGACTGATTGTTTTGGGAAGCCGGCTGCTAGGTCCTTCTCCCAAACCTACAGCACCTAGTATTCCCTGGTGGTCTCCCATCCAAGAACTAACCAGGCCCAAACCTGCTTACCTTCTGAGATCAGATGGGATCAGATGCTAGGGTAGTTAGGTAAGTTAAATTTATACATGAGGAAACTGAGGCAGAGGAAGGTTAAGGCAGTATTCTCAGGTCAAACAGAGTCAATAAGTGGCAGAATTAGGTTTCAGATGTACATCCATCCAATTCCTGTGCTGTGCAATTAGCCACCATGGCACACTGCTTCTCACTAGAACAGTGAGAGGGAGGGGGAGAAGTGATTGGGGCAGGGGAGAAACAACAAAGATTCTTGGAGGAGTCTCACCCTCCCCCATCTACCTGCACCTCAAACTTCCTAGAACTCAGCCCAAGACATTAATCTCACTCTCCTGTCTGCTCAGTTTCTGAATCAGTAGAATGGGAAATCCATACCAATTTTTGTAGAGTCATAGTGCAATCCTTAGAGGGTATTTGGCTCTGCCCTCTCCCTGTTTTACATAGAAAGGAACTGAGGCCCAAAACTGCTGCCCCCTAGCGACTAATGATAGACAATCATCCAAATGTGCCAAATCCTAGTTCATCACTCATTCTGCCCTGCCATACTCCCCAAGGGTCCTTTAAAAATTATTGACTCCATATAGATACAAAGTGAAAGTTACAATGTCACTTCTACCAATAAACTGAGAAGCATCTCTTGTCTAGACAGTGTCTTTTGTCCTAAACAACATCTATCTGCTTCCCAGGATTTTCCTCTGATACAGGAAGAACTTCCTAGAGAAATCCCAGACACATGTCCCAAGCACTCCCTGCAGCCTCTTCATCATAAGACCCTCATTCCACCTCCACTACCTCTGCGGAGCTCACCATGAACCAGCACACTTAACCCCAAGGCTCACTAAGTTCAGAGCCAATGTACCCAAAAGTCTCAGGAGAAATGTCAACCTAAATGAAGCAGAGTAGAACTCTTGGAGCGAACTGTTCTGGAACCCAAAGAAATCTCCTACTTGGCCACACTATTTAGGTAAAAGGCAAATAGAATGGAAATCCAAGTAGATTACAACCAACATTCAATTCTATACCTTAAGCAAATATTGCCTTCTTCTTGAACAATATCCTCTAATACCCCATTCATTACTCATTTACTAAATCAAATAAATATTTATTGCTTCAAATCAATCACTTATTCAATAAACATTGATTGGTCATCTTCTATGTGCCAGACACTGTGCTTGGTACTGAGAAATATCATCCAAGAAGACGTGATCTTTCACCCTAGATACTTGCAGTCTAGTAAAGAAGAAGAATTTTTGTGTGCAATGCTGATGTGTTTCTGTCTGTAATAAAGAGGACTCATGGTGTTTTGAAGTCCTATATTTAACATTGAGAAGGCTTCCTGGACAAGTATTTTCAGAGTTGAGATATAATGAAAAGTAGGAAGGGTGTTCCAGCAGAGTAGCCCTCAGAAGAGCTAAAGATGAGAACAAGCAAGATTTATGCAAGGAATGGCAAGTAATTCCATCTGACTGTAGAGGCCAGGTCATAGGGACAGGATGGGAAAAGCTCATTTCTAAAGCCCTCCTACAGTTCTGATCAGGTGACTGCTGAGCTGATGGTGCCACTTGTCACAGAAGACCTCTAGATCTTGCTTCTCCTGAACCCTCATGTGGACAACACACATTGTAGAACATCCATGGCAGTTCCACTGTGGATTTACTTACCTACGCATCTCTGAGCTACACTGGGTTTCAATAAATGAAGGCATCAATCTGAACTCTTCTATCTTTTTTCTGAATAAGAGAAAATGGCTAGTTGAATAGTCCTGGAGTCTGAGATGGTTAAAATTAAGGCAGTTCAGAGACTTTAGTTCAGAAACCAAGGGAGGTCAGGCAAAGAGATTTGGTTTTGTGAATGTTTGGGTCAGAGCTAAACAGAGAGACAGAAGGGTTAAGGGATTCACTCAGAACTCGTTGTTTCCTGGAGGTCCTAACTCTCAGGTCTGTGCACCTCATTTGGTATCTGCTGACATTAGAAAACTGAAAAAGCTTAATTTGAATCAATACACAGAGAGCAGAGAAGGGATGACAGGCAATTAACTTGATTCTTCTATTCTACCTAATTGTCTGCTCATCGGCTGAGGAAGGGAATGAGTTTCCATGACTACCTCCTGACACAAAGACTTGGTGCAGGTGATGCCAATGTCAGCTCTGCTCTATAGCACACGCTGGCAGAGGCAAAACCTGAGAGTCCATGCTAAGCACAAGACCAGACACTGCTTGCTGCACCACGCTCACCTCAATTAATCACCCCATTTCCACCATTGTGCATTGAGCCCCTGCTTTGTATAGAGTCTCCTGGGTACTGGGAGAAGAGACTGTAGGCCTCTGAGGTTGCATGTGCCCCAGAGAGGGAGCTGAGCTGAATCCAAGGTGGTTCTGACCACCTTATAGGAAAGACAATAGACAGAAATGAGTCAAAGGCTGGGGTCCTAGTGATAACACAGACAAGTGACCTTGGACAAATAGCTTAACCTCTCTGAGCTACTGTTTTCTTGTGCATAAAATGGGGAATTTGAACTCTTGGCTTTCTTTATTGGATCATTTAAAAGATTAGACAAAATCTTTAGAAGTTTCCATCATCTGTTCCTGTTGCTGTAACAAAATGCCTGCCACTGGGTGACTTATAAAAAAACAGAAATATCTCACAGTTCTGGAGGCTGGAAACTCCAAGAGGCAGGCACCAGGCAAGGGCCTGGTCTCTGCTTCTAGATTGCATCTTGTGACTGCATCCTTCAGATTAAAATGAATGCTTTGTCCTCACATGGCAGAAGAGCAGAAGGACAAAAAGCCTAGCAAGTTCCCTCTAGCCCTTTTGTAAGACACCAACCCCATGCATAAAGGGCAGAGCCCTCATGGCCTAATGACCTCCTAAAGACCTCATATCTCTCTCTCTCTCTCTCTCTCTCTCTCTCTCTTTTCACTACTGGGGGTTGAACCCAGGGCCCTTGCACTTGCATGCTTTGCAAGTGCTGGACCACCGAGCTGTACCCCCAGCCCATTTTTTTTCACTTTTTGAGACAAGGTCTCACTAAATTATGCAGACTGCCTCTGGTCTCGAACTTGCAATCCTCCTGCTTTAGCATTCCAAGCTGCTGGGATTACAGGCATGTGCCACCACACCCCGCTAGGACCTCATCTGTTATCCCTAAATGCTGCACCCCCAAATATGTTACAGTGAATTTATCGCCCTTCACCCTGTTTGGCCCTCAGGAGGGCTGGTGGCCAATGATGGGCAAGATCTCTCATTATAAGCAGAGGGACAACCTAAGACAGGCACAGTCATGGAGAGGCCATCAGGAGAGGCAGGGCTGCCTGGAAAAGCCGAGATGCCCGCCTTGCTAGAGGGAGAGGCATAAATGCCCACCTGTTCCCTGTGTTCTTTGCTTGACATTGCAAAAGTTTACTGGTGCACGCAGTATAATGAGTTTTAAGAACACTCGTTGATGCCATGTTTCCTGGAAGGCCACTTATCGATTATCTCTCATGATTTGGAGGGAATATCCAGAGAGTTTGACCTGCCCTGATCATACCTTTGATTGTTATAATTATATGGTGCATAGTAAGAAAAAGAAATTAGAGAAACAATGACAAGGTTAAAAGTTCACGCATTCCTTCTCTGTTGGCTGTGATTGTTACTAAGAAATAAAGTTAAGATATAAGGAGGCTAAGGAAGAGCCCTAGTAGAGCTCTTGACCACAGCTCACGAACATTCTTGGCTGTCCGTCTCATCATTTATCGTGGAACCTTGTGACTACATCATCTCTTAATATTGTTGCACTGGAGATAAAGTTTCAACATGAATTTTGCAGAGGACACACATGAAAAGTATAGCAAAAGTTCTTTGTCAACTGTAAAGCCCTAACAAATGCAAGCAATTGCTATTATCATTGTTATTGTTATATTCCCTGCCCCCGGCCCCAAGCAGCTGTTGCTATTACACCTATCTGACTCACAGTCTACCCAGAACCTCTTTCTTAAGTTAGTTGGCACTCCTCCACGAAGTTGGAATTTTCTCCTATCTTTTATTCTCTAAATGTACCCAGGATCAGTGTCTGACTTTGAAGTCTGATTGCTAACAAATGGATAGCACTCTTTCCTACCTATACAGCCATGTGGCCAAGTATGTTATTATCTAACACCCAGGTTGGTGGTGGCAGACATTTGTTTGCTGAAGTCTTCCTTGTGTCCTCTATTCCTCTCCTTTTCAGCAAATGAAGAGCAGAACAAGACCATCTGTCTTTGTCCCTCACGATGTCTGTGTGTGACAACCTATCCTCTCACTCGCTCTTACTGCCTGGGAGAAGTGCCATGGATATGGTGTGCTAATTTTCTAGGGTGTCCATAACAAGGTGCCATCAACTGGGTATCTTAAAACAGCAGAAATTTACTTTCTTATAGTTTTGGAGGCTAGAAGTCTGAAATCAAGGTGTTTATGGGATATTATCTTGCCTTTTCCTAACTTTTAGTGGCTGCTGGCAACCCTGGTGTTCCTCAGTTTGTGGTAACATGACTCCAGTCTCTGCTTCCCTCTTCATGTATGATTGTGTCTGTGTCCACATTTCTCTCATAAATCATTGGATTAGTACCAGCCCTCATCCAATATGACCTTATTTTAACTTGATTACATCTGCAAAACCTCTGTTTTAATAAAAGACCACATGTATATTTCCAGGGTTTAGGATTTTAACTTATCTTTTGGTGGTACACAATTCAACCTATAAAATATAGTGAAAGTGGCTGGAAGGAGGGGATAGATAAGTTGGGAGAAATGTACAAAAGTTACATCATGCAGGCCCTATGCAGTGGCATTGCCTGTAATCCCAGTGATTTGAGAGGCAGAAGCAGGAGGATCACAAGTTCGAGGCCAGAGGCAGCCTATATAATTTAGTGAGACCCTGTCTCAAAAAATAAATAATAGGCTAAGGGTGCAGTTCAGTGGTAGAGTACTTGCAAAGCATTGCATGAGGCCCTGGGTTCAACCCCCCAATACTACACACACACACACACACACACACACACACGCAAAGGTACATCACTCACAGTACAAAAGACCAGATTCCGGTTTTGGAAGATAGAACTTTTAGTGGTCAGGGTCCAGTCTGTAAACTTCCTGGAGCTCAACTTTATTATCAGTAAAAGTATTATGTCTGCATTTCTAGGGCAATAAGACAAGGTAAAAGTAATTCTAGAAAGAATTACTTAAAACCTGTAAATATTAATTAGTCAAAGTTGTTCAAAGACTGCCACTTACTTCTCTATGTCTTAAAAAAGGAATTCAAAGTCAAACTCATTGGGATTGAGGGAAGGTAAGTGGGACTATCATATATTTATCCTATTCCATGCAGTAGCACTTCCGATTGACCAAAGGTGGTGGAGGGTGATTTCCCCTTTAAGATAAAATTGAGCTTGCATTAAGTTTGAGCAGATTCCATATAAGTCCCTACACTAAAGATCCTTAAAAGCTTGCAATTTATCATGCCCTATAATCAAGGGATGTGAGAGTTGGAAAGGGCTTTAGCCCAGTCTCCTAGTCATTGCAGAAATTCTCTCTTGAACATCTCCGACCTTCAATCTTCTGACTACATTAAGGAACTGGCTCACAACTTCCCAAGACATTTGACAAGTTGTGCTTTAGAAAATTCCTGCCCCCATTAAGCCAAAATCTGCCTCCTCATAAAATCTACCTTCTGGTTTCTATTCTCCCCTCCAGTACAGAAACCTCCATTCCATCTTCTCTGTGGCAGCTTTTGTGGGATTAAGATAGTTCTCAATGTTTGAATTCCTTTATCTCTAGTTCCAGGAACATTTTCTTACACTATCCATCTTGGTTACTTTTCCTGTGAATATAGCCATTTTATTAATTTCTCTTAAAATATAAGACCCCAAATAGAACATTATCCTGTAAAGATTGTTGAACCAGTTCAGACTGGCATAGATTCATTACTTCCCATGATTGGAATATTCAATTTTTAATGACCCAACTCAGATTGCTTGACTTTTTAGGACCCATATTGAAACTGAAAAGAGATTTACATACAGAATGAAAAAATGTAATGGGCTGTGACTTAGGGAGCAACACCCATAGGACAGGGAAGGAAGTATGAGTCAGCAGGAATTGAATGGTGATGTAGTCATCTGCAGGAGACAGGGCATTTATGGCCTTAGTCAGTCACTGGGTAAGAGCTACCTCTGGGGAGGCGGTGTGATTGAGGCACAGAGGCTCTCTTCAGTTGAAAGTTTCCATCATCAACACTGCTAGCAAATGGGGGAAGAAATTCCTCAATGAGATCTAAAGGACACAGCATCCTCTACAATCCACCCTTTATGCACTTGGCTCTACTTTCTGCATATAAATTCTAGAAACAGCTTCATCAGGAATCTAGTTGGTTTCTCTTCTTGTGGAAGTTTAGTGAGATGGCCTATACTCTCCACCACAATATCATTCTCATCATTTCAGTAAAAAGGAATGAAACACTAGTTCACGCTATATTGTGGATGAACCTTGAAGACCTTGCAATAGAGAACAAAACTAGACACAAAAGTCATGCACTGTATGTGTTCATTTATAGGAAATATTCAGAATAGGAAAATCCATAGAGACAGAAAGATCGGTGGTTTTCAAAGATTATCTTTTGTGATGAAAATCTTTTGTAACTAGACAGAGGTAGTGGTTGTACAATATTGTGAATGTACTAAATGCTTCTGAATTATTCACTTTGATGTGGCTAACTTTATCTTTGTGAATTTTAACTTAATTTATAATGTTTTTAATTGTGAAAAGAAATTAACAAATAAAAAGAGAATAGGGACCACTAGCATTTCATGTTCTTGGATTGGAAGACTCAGTATGTTAAGATGAGAATTTTTTTCCAAATTGATGTATACACATATGCAGTCCCTCCCAAAATTCCAGTAGGCTTTTGTTTTCCTTCAAAAAATTGACAAGCAGTTTGTAAAATTTATATAGAAATGCAAAAGACCTAGACTAGCCAAAATGTGTTTTTTGTTTGTTTGTTTTAGTGGTACTGGCTGGTTGAACCCAGGGCTGTGTGCATGCTACACAAGAGCTCTACCACTCAGCTGTACTCCTGATGCTTTTTTTTAAAAAAAATTCTCATATTGAGATGGGATCTTGCTAAATTGTGCAGGCTGCCTCTTTCCCCGAATTTACACTCCTCCTGCCTCAGCCTCCTGAGTCAATCACTGAGATTACCGGTATGTGCCATTGCCTGGCCAAAACAATTTAAAAAAATATATATCCAGAATAGGTAAATCCATAGAGACAGAAAGAAAAAATGTGGTAGCATGCACAGATTCTGGGTTCAATCTCTAGCACACATATACCCCCCAAAAGTTACAGTTATCAAAACAGTATGGTATTTGCATAAGGATAGACTAATGGATCAAAATGAGAGTTGAGAAATCCTTATATTTATATTTCTTTGAATTTTCAACAAAGGCAATCTATGGGTAAAACAGAGTCTTTTAAACAAATGATGCTGGGGCAAATAGATATTCTCATGCAAAAAGATGAACTTATTCTAAGTAAAAGAAGCAAGACACAAAAGACAATATATGCCAAGAATGGTGGCACATGCCTATAGTCTCAGCACTTGAAGACTGAGGCAGGATTGTGAGTTTGAGGCCAGCCTGAGATACATGGCAATATCTTGTCTCAAAAATCCAAGGGCTGAGGATGTAGCTCAGTTGCATAGCACTTGCCTAACATGCACAAGGCCATGGGTTTGATCTCCAGCTTGGAGAGAGAGAGAGAGAGAACTGTACAATTCCATTTATATGAATTGTCCCCAAAAGGCAAATCTATGCCCCCCAAACAAGCCCAGGAGGTGAGAATTGGATTAACAGTAAATGAGCATGGGGAATTTTGCTATGGATTCAATTGTATCCTCTCAAAATTTGTATATTTAGCCCTAATCTCTAATAAGCCTGCAGCGGTAGCCCTGTGGCATCCGATCCCGTCAGATCTCGGAAGCTAAGCAGGGTCGGGCCTGGTTAGTACCTGGATGGGAGACCACCTGGGAACACCAGAAGCTGTAGGCTTGGGAGAAGGACCTGGCAACCCCCTCCCAAAAATCAATCTGCCATTGAAAACCCTATGAACAGCAGAGAAGCACTGACA
>VMDO01016258.1:0-48399 GCA_007922755.1 Pedetes capensis | reverse complement strand
TCCCGTCAGATCTCGGAAGCTAAGCAGGGTCGGACCTGGTTAGTACCTGGATGGGAGACCGCCTGGGAACACCAGAAGCTGTAGGCTTGGGAGAAGGACCTGGCAACCCCCTCCCAAAAATCAATCTGCCATTGAAAACCCTATGAACAGCAGAGAAGTACTGACAAGTGTTTCCCCTGTTGTACAGAGGGTCGCTATGTATCGGATACCGACTCAACGGCACCCAACAACAACAACAACAAAGATGAATTAATCATGTCCCCCCTAAATCAGCTTTAGTTGTGTTTTGTTTTGTTTGAGACAGGGTCTCATAGCCCAGACTGGCCTCAGACTCCCACTACTCCTGCCTCTACTTCCTGCATGTTGGAATTACAGGTGTGCACCACCATGCCCAGCCTAAATCATCTTCTTAACAATACTCCATATCTGGGACTACCTTGTTCCCTAAGCATGCTAGTTAGCTTTCGAGTCACTGCCACAAAGTACCTAACAGAACAATTTAGGAGAGGAAAGATTTGGCCCACAGTTCAGAGAATCTCAGGCCACAGTGGTGGGGAGGCGCACAGGAGAGCAGAGAGAGCTTACTGCCACTGAGGACAAAAGTACCACCCCTGCTGACCTACTTCCACCAGCTACCTCCCACCTTCCAAAGTGCCACAGCCTGCCCAAGCAGTGCCACCACCTGAGGACCGTGAATTCGGACATTAGCCTGAGGGGCCATTTAATATTCAAACCATAACATGAAGCCAGGAGCTGAAATATCTGCAAGTTTTCTCACTCTTCCTTTCCCTCCGTATTTGAAGAATCCCAGGACTAGTTTGTTCTTGTTGTTAGGTGCCGTCGAGTCAGTATCCGACTCATAGCGACCCTCTGTACAACAGGGGAAACACTATCGTCAGTGCTTCTCTGCTGTTCATAGGGTTTTCAATGGCAGATTGATTTTTGGGAGGGGGTTGCCAGGTCCTTCTCCCAAGCCTACAGCTTCTGGTGTTCCCAGGTGGTCTCCCATCCAGGTACTAACCAGGTCCGACCCTGCTTAGCTTCCGAGATCTGACGGGATCGGATGCCACAGGGCTACAGCTGCAGGCAGGACTAGTTTATTCATCTACTATCTAGCTCTCTGCCCAATGCCACTGCCTCCCACAGCTCCTCCCCAACCACTTGATACCATTTCATCCCAGCTTGTCAAGCGTCCCAACGGGTTTCCCTGCTTTCCATCTCTTACTCTGATTTCATCTTCTGTGCTGACCTTAGAATGACTTTTATGAAAGGTATATCTAATCTTGTCACTTCACTAAAAATTCTCCCCATTTCCATTAGGATAAAAACCAAACTTCTTGTTGTTATTTTGTGGTATGGGGATGGAAACCAGGCCCTCGTGCATCTAGGCAAGCACTCTGCCACTGAGCTACATTCCAAACCAAAACCCAAACTTCTTAGCAAGAAATACATAATAATCCTTTAAGAGCTGGTCATTGCGTATATCTCTAACCTCATATTCCATCACTCCACATATTTCTGCCACTCCAAATCAATTTGAAGTCCAATTTTAATATGCCATGTTCTTACTGATCTCCATGGCTTTATAGCTCAGGTTGGCCTTGAACTCTCGATCCTCCTGCCTCAACTTCCAGAGTTCTGGGATTACAGGTATGAGGCACCATGCTAGACTTAAAACTCTATTCAATCCCTTTCTTTTTTTCTTTTTCTTTTTCTTTCTTTCTTTCTTTCTCTCTTTCTTTTTCTTCCTTCATTCCTCTCTCCCTCTCTTGCTCTCTCTCGCTCTCTCTCGCTCTCTCTCACTCTCTCTCTCGCTCTCTCTCCCCCTCCCCTTTCTTTCTTTCTCTTTTTTTCTTTTTGTTGTACCCAGGATTGAAACCAAGACCTTCACACATGCTAGGCAAGTACTCTACCACTGAGCTGCTCTATCACTGAGCTACACTCCTATTCCCTTTATAATTTTAAAACAGGATCTCACTAAATTGTGTAGGCTGCCTCTGACCTCAAACTCACTATCCTCTTGTGTCAGCCTCCCAAGTCAGTGGGATTACAGATGCGTGCCATGCGCCCAGCTAAAACTCTATTCGGTCTTAAAGTCACATCTTGAACTGGTGCTGTGACACACACCTGTAATCCCAGTGACTCAGGAGGCAGAGACAGGAGGATCACAAGTTTGAGGCCAGAGATAGCCTGTTTAATTTAACAAGACTCTGTCTCAATAAAAAAAAAAAAAAGAGGGTAGGGGTCAGTCCAGTAGTAGAACACTTGCAAAGTATAGATGAGGCCCTGGGTTCAATCCCCCAGTGCCACACACGCACACACACACAAAGTCAAAGCTTAATATTACTAGCCTCTTACCACCCATACACCCAGGCTGTTGCTGTGTTAGGTGCCTCTTGCCTATGTTCTGTATTGCGCAAGGACCTGTACACATTTCAGTCATTCCCTTCTAAATTTAAGTCTAACTTATTTTTCTTTTTCCTTATTTGCAAGCACTTTGAGGCCAAGATTTGCATCTTTCCTCTTTGTCTCCAGAGACTAGCTTGGTATCTAGCACATAGGAAGCATTCTATGAATTTGATTTTGAAGGAAGAGAGGAAAGAAAGGAAAGTAAGAAGAAAGAAAGAAAGAAAGAAAGAAAGAAAGAAAGAAAGAAAGAAAGAAAGAGAGAAAGAAAGGAAGGAAGGAAGAAAGAAAAAAAGAATCCACTTTTCTTCCTTTGTTAAGGAGGGACATGGAAACTAGAAACAAGATGAGACCAGGCACAAGAGGGAAAACAGATCAGATGACCAAAGGCCCCTCCCAGCCTTGAGCTTTGATGAATTCTTAGGGTAGGAAAATTCAAAATTAATAATGAAAGAGAACTTATAATGTGATCTCACTTCGTTCACCTGGCTCCTTCTCTCTTCTGGTTTGCAGAGAGAAGAAAGCTATATTCAAACCTTGAAAAAAAGCATAAGCCAAGTGGTTTTTGCAGATTCTGTGATGAAATTATTTGTTTATTAAAGCCTAGCAACATACACCCCATTTTTTCCCTCTTCTATCTTATTATCTGCCTTTTCATGAAAGAAAAGAAAAGAATAAAAAAGCGAACAAAGACTCACTGGAGGAATATGTGCTTCTTTAATTGTTTAATTCTGGCTTCTCTTGTGTCCTCTAATAACCCAGCAAACTGGTAATTCTTATTCCTTGCTGAATTACAAAGGATATATTATCCCTGCCCATTCTACTGCAGGAGAATAATGGTGTGGGGAAAGAAGAGAAAGAGACATTATAGAAAGGGACATTATTTTTCCAGGCCTCTTTCCCAAAGAGGAGAAATCTATTGCCGAAGGTTTATATATTTTGCTAAGGCACTGAAACTTTCCCTCTGGTAACCTAAAATCCTCAAATGAGCTAAGAAATTCTAGATTTGGAAATCTCTTCTACTAAGCTGAAAATATGAATAAACAAGAACATAAATACATGAGTTTTTATACAATATTATTTGAAGTGACAGAAGACAAAACACTAGACACCAATTGACTATTTATTATAGGAGAATAGAGAAAGTATGATGTATACAAACTATAGATATTATGCAATTATTCAAAATATTATGTTAAAGCTGGGTATGATGGCTCATACCTGTAATACCAGCAATCAGGAGGCTGAGACAGGAGGATCACAAGTTCAAGGCTACCTCGGGGGACATAGTGAGACCCTATATCAAAAAACAAAACAAAGAAAAACAAAATAATAAATCTCTATATATTTACCTGGGGATGGGGTTGTAGCTTGGTGGTAGAGTAATTGCCTAGCATGTGCAAGGCATCAACTTTGATCCCTAGAACTGCAAAAAAATAGTAAATGAAATACATAAAAAGTAAAATAAAATTTAAAAAATTTTAAATATGTACTAACCTGGAACGAGTTTAAATGAAATATAGGTGAAAAAAGCAGTCCATCTAAAAAGGTTATGGTGAATGCGAGGGAAGCCTAGGCTACATGGCAATATCCTGCCTCAAAAAAAAAAAAAAAAACAAATAACAAAAGAACAAACAAAAAGATTATTTATGATAGCTGGGAGCAGTGGTGCATGTTTGGAATCCCAGCTACTTGAGAGGCTAAGGCACGAGGATCACAAGCCCTCCTGGGCTGGACTATATAGAGAATTAAAATCCAGCATGGGCTACTTAGTGTGATCCTATCTCAACATAAAAAAAAAGGGGGCTAAGGGTGCAGTTCAGTGGTACAACATTTGCCTAGTATGTGAGAGGCCCTAGGTTTAACCCCCAGTACTGCAAATAATAATAATTAATAAAACTACTATGGTAAAAATATCTAAATACATGGATATATACCTATATATGTATAAGATGTATACATATACAAACATGCATATGGATGGATATACATAGGTGTAAAAAATATAGAGTATATCAAAAGTTAGCATGGTGAGGTAGAATAAGAAGAAAAGGGTATTACTGGTTATTTTACACAGTGGTATGGTTTGATTTATTGCTTCAAGCTGGCATTGCTTTTGTACTTCAAAAACAAAACCCAAATTTAAAATATGTACTATGCACCACACACACACACACACACACACACACACACACACACAAACACACAGAAGATAAAGCCCTCGACTGGTGATTTAAGTGTAAAAATCATCCTAACAAGCAGGACCCCCTTGACCATATCAAAGTCTCCCTGACTAGCTTGTTACAATAGTATACCTTAAGAAAAAAGGGAGAAAAGGAGGCTAAAGCTCTCTGGCTGGTAGCTCTCTGGGAGAAACACCTGCCAACTTGAATGCAAAGAAAAGAAAGAAGAGCTGGGGGCACAGCTAAGTGGTACAGCTGCACGCATCTTTTCACCAGCCTGCTAAGTGGCAGCAGTGAGGCCAGAGGACCTCAAGCTCCGGAGCGGCCCATTGGGCCTCTGTGTTCTAGGGCTGGGGAAAAGTAAAAAAAGAGCCAGACTGCCTCTTGGCTCTTCACCAAAAGAGTCGCTAGTGGTGGGAGTGGAATTTTTCCGTGGCAAAGGAAGAGGAAAAATCAGATCACATTTCCCACTGGCAGAGCTCTGTTTATTCAGGAAGATCTTGGGCCCTCACTGTTTATAACAGGAGTGTGTTCGTTAGCTCATGCCTTGATTTGGGGTATTAGAACTATTTTCTTTCTTTTCTTTTCTTTTTTAAATTCTGCAGTGCTGGAGATGGAACTCAGGGCCTCATGCATGCTAGGCAAGTGCTGTACCACTTAGCTGTGTCCCCAGCTCTTCTTTCTTTTCTTTGCATTCAAGTTGGCAGGTGTTTCTTCCTAAAATGCAATTACCCTGGGGAAGTGCTGCCAATTGTCATTACCAGATGAAGTACAAAAAGACATAGGGACAAATCAAATGTGAAGAACTATTGGCTCATCAAGGAAAACTAGATCCTCCAGAAGAATCAGACATTTCTCTTTCACTTCACAAAACTGACTGCATTGGCAACTTTGGGGCAATTCAAGCAAATGCAAGAGGAACCTCTTCTTTCTTACCTCTTCTTCTGCCTTCTCCCAGCCAGGGGATTTGTACAGGAATCATGGACATCCAGGAAGCATTTTGTAAAATTTCACTTGGTACCAAAGCGGCCAAACATAGAACCCTAGAAATCACGTACTTGAAGGGACTTACTGGCCATCTAACTCCACCTCTATGGATACCTTTACAATACTTGATGCCTTTTTCTGAGGGCTGCCTATCAGCTACATGCTCTGTCAAAGCATGCAATCCCATAACATCCCTCAGAAGATCCCTGGTTACAGATGAAGAAACAGGCCTAGTAATTTGCCTGAAGTCACACAGGTAGTAAGTTATGTCATCCAGCCCATCGACCTCAGGCTTCCATGTTTTTTACCCCAGCCACACACCCTCTCTGTATGATGTCACCTAAAGGTGATCACACACTCTGCTAGTACATCTCCAGTGATGGCAAGCTCACTGTTTTTAGAGCCAGTTCATTGGTAATTACAAGAAAATTCTTTTTTTAAGCTGGCTGTTTACTGGCATTGGTCATGTTCACAATTTTAAGTGGCAAGTGTGTTTGATCTCTAGGTCTTCTCTGTTATCTGTTCATAGGACTTCTTGGTTTTTGAGCTGTGTATCCCAGGCTGGCATTGAACTCAAGCTGATCCTTGTGCTTTAGCCTCCCCAGTGCTGGGATCACAGGCGTGTACCACCACACCTGGCTTGTTCCTGGGTCTTTCAACTGTTCTTCCCTGTGTTTTCATATCCTGGTCCTCCTTTTCAACACACTCTCCAGTTTGTCAACATCCCAGTTTAATTGTGTTAGCCAGAATTGAAAACAATAACTATTCAAATGTAAATGCAAGAAAGCCAAGTGTGGTGGCTCACACCTGTAATCTCAGCACTTCTAAGGCTGAGGCAGGAGGGACTATGTGAGTTCAAGGTCAGCCTGGTCTACATAGGGAGTCCCAGAACAGCCTGGACTATGGAGTGAGATCTTGTCTCAAAAACAACTAAAATAATTAATTAATTAGTTAGTTAATTAGTTAATTAAAAAGTAAGGCTCACAATAACAAAGGATGTATCTATTTTGTTCACCAGATTCTTTGTACTTGCCTTGGCATAAAGCAGGCACTTTTATATTTGCCAAGTGAATATATAATTCCCCTAAATGTAGAAAGTTCTATAGAGAATAGAGAAGGACTCTCACTTGGATGCTTTCGAAGTTGGCTAATGTAGTCTAGCTCACTGATAGCTTTATTGATACACATACCCCTGTCCAGCCCAGCACCAATAACTCACCAAAGCCAGTGGTACATGCCTGTAATCCCAGTGCTTAAGGGGGTTGAGGCAGGAGGATACCGACTTCAAGGCCAGGGGTAGCATACATAACTTAGAGAGACCTTGACTCAAAATAAAAAATAAAAAATGGGCTAGGGTTGCAGCCCAAGGTAGAGTGCTTGCAAAGTATGTGTGAGGCCCTAGGTTTAATCCTCAAGTACCATAAAAAAAGCAAAAAGAAACTCTGGGTGCTTATATAAAGAAAACAAGATCTATAGAAACCAAAGCAACTGGAAAAATGGGAAATCAATGATGCTCTGCAGAAAAGCGCTCATGGAATATTTCCCTCACATAGTGTCACACCCAAAACAAGTACCACATAGGCTGCAGTTATGAAAGGCAGCACAGAAAGCCCTCTAATAAGGTAAGTGCCACCCTGATACCTCTAAGCTTGGCTTCCTCTCCATTTCTAAAAGATAAATCTAATGCAACAAGGCACCAGTGAAAGAATCAGGGATTTAATCCACTCCACTAGTCAGTAAACATTGTAGAGGACCTAGTGTACTCCAGGGACTGTGTTTAACAGCTGTCCATACAGAAAGGAGAAAAACATAAAATTGCTACCTGCAAGAAACTCATAATCTGAAAACAAGAAGACAAATATTGACAATATTGGCAAGTGCACAAATGGTATGTGCAAAGTAGAGGAGAGGCACAAAGGACTGGAGAATATATCAAAGAAATTACCTTGTTTGTAAAATCTTATATCTGAGCAGGGGGAAAGGTGCTAGTCTTAAAAGCAATGAGCAGAACCAGATGCGGTGGTGCACTTCTGTAATCTCAGCACTCAGGAGGTGGTGGTAGGAGGATGGTGCGTTTGATACCATCCTGAGACACACAGAGAGTTCAAGGCTATCATGGGCTACAGACAAGACTTTATTTCAAAAGAAAAAATAAAAATAAAAATAAACAAGGAGGATTAAGAGTTCAAGGCCAGCCTGGACTACATAGTGAGTTCCAGGCCAGTCT
Source organism: Pedetes capensis (assembly GCA_007922755.1). Lineage (NCBI taxonomy): Eukaryota > Metazoa > Chordata > Mammalia > Rodentia > Pedetidae > Pedetes > Pedetes capensis. Next base: position 40,596 of record VMDO01016258.1, on the reverse strand, counting down.
GAGTTGCATAGCAAGACCCTATCTCAAAAAAAGGGTAGGGAAGGGTTGGGGATGGAGCTCAGTTGTACAGGATTTACCTAGCATGAGTAAGGCCCTGGGATCAAACCCTAGCACCAGAAAAAAAAGGCAGGGGAATGAGCTGAGGACTGGGGGTGTAGCTCAGTGGCAGAGCACAAGCTTAGCATGTTGTTGTTGTTAGGTGCCGTCAAGTTGGTATCCGACTCATAGTGACCCTCATAGGGTTTTCAATGGCTGACTGTTTCAGGATTGCCTTGGGAGTGGATTGCCAGGCCCTTCTCCCATTTTTGCAGTGCTGGGAATTGAACTCGGGACCTCAGAGACTGCAGCACAGCGCCCTACCAACTGAGCTAAATCCCAGCCCCAAGATTAGCATACTCTGAGTTTAATCCCCAGCACCAAAACCAAAACAAAACAATGAACTGAGACTCTGGAAACAGGAGTTCTCATCCTTCCTCCTCTTTGGCTTTGCACAAAAACTTCCACTTGTTTGTCTTTGGTATCTTGATTGAACTACATGTTTCTTAAGGTTCAGGCAGTGACTTAAACTCTCTATATTTCTTCATGTGTAAAATGGCGATAGTAATAATACCAGCCGTTTAAGAGTAAGTGGTGCAATGATTAGGATGGGGTTTGTCCCCACCAAAATCCATGTTGAAATTTAGTTGCCATTGTGGTATGTTAGGAGATGGGACCTTTAAGAGATCAACAAGTCCTTCAGAGGGATTAATACCTTTCTCAAGAGAATGAGTTCATTCTCCTTGGGGATAAATTCTCTATCTTGCAGAAGTGGAGGAGTTACTGTAAGAGCACATTGTTACACAGTGGTGTGCCTCTGGTGCTCTCTCTTCCACATGTCCTGCCTGCTGTCCTGCCAACAGCCAGGAATTGAAGCAGTACCAGGCCTGCACCAGTGCTATGTTCTTGAGCTTTTCAGCCTCCAGAGCTGTGAGCCAAAATAAACTTCTTTCTATTATAAATTACCCAGTCACAAAACACAGACTAAGTAGTTTAAACCTTATAAAAGTAGACACAATAATGCTTAATTCACAATAAGTACTTTATACATATAACATAAAGTAAATCTAACTTTTTTTTTTCCTGTCACCAGGACCCTACTTTCAACCTCTCAGTGAAAGGAATTTAAAGATTTTGCAAGGATCCTTATCAGACCCATCTGTAAATCTTAGATCATCAGGCAATACTGCCTACCAACCCCTGTTGCAGTTATCTCTATATACTTGGGGCCCCAGTTTAGCTCCTGGATGGCTGTGACTGTCTGCCAACACTATTCTCATCATAATTCCTCTGACTTCCTTATCCATACAGATCAATCTTCTGGTATTCTTGTCTCTTTAATGTTCCCTACCCTACCTGAAAAACTCACGTGCATGGCTCACATTTAAGTCCTGTCCTTTCAACTTTTAACAGGATATAGTTTATTTTTGTTTATTTAGGGAGTTTACACTAATTCCTAATTTGTACAGCGCTATCTATAAAATATGGCTTTTAAAATATATCTTCTGTTTTTCTTACAGAGGGCTTCAAGGAGTCATAAAGTAGTGATCTAAAATAACACAGCTAATTACAAATTAAGTGAATCAGTCCTGTTCCTAAAAAATATGTATTTTATTATTTTCTGCAGTACTGAGAGTGTTGAACCCATGGCCTCAAACACTCTAGACAAGTGTTCTACCACTGAGCTGCAGCCCAAGCCCCTTTTTTTTATTTTGAGAGAGGGTCTTGCTAAATTACTCAGACTGCCTCTGACCATGAACTCACAATCCTCCCGCTTTGGCCTCCCTAGTCACTGGGATTACAGGTATATGCCATAGCACCCAGATAAATGTAGCTTTGTTTTGTTTCATTTCTTTTCTTTTCTTTCTTTCTTGTTTTTGTTGTTGTTATTTGTTTTTGTTGTTGTTTTCAGTATGTGGGAGTTGAACCCAGAGCCTCACAGGCTTCAAACTCACCATGGCTCTGCCTCTTGACTCCCTGGAATTATATGTACCACTGCACCTGGCATTATTCTTGATGTTTCTTAAGGTTGCAATCCTCAGAGATTAAACAGATAATATTTATTAAACATTAATGAATGGGTGGTATGGACAAAGACTTCATATTGACTAGCTGAAATATGTCTCACTGAGGATGATGGTGCACTCCTGTAATCCCAGCACTGGGGAGGCTGAAACAAGAGGACTATGAATTTGAGGCCATCCTGGGCTACGTAGCTAGATCCTGTCTCAAAACACAAGAGATTTTTTTAAAAAATCTATGTATGTCTCAAGAGGGTTATGAATCTATTATGCTAAGAGACAGAAAATGTGTTAAAATGTAAATAAAGCCCTTTCTTCCCTTCTAGATACCTCTGTCTTTGTGTTTGCCAAGTTACTAAAATATTCCTCTGTCTCCCCTTCCTGCCTTTACTTTTCTCTGGCCTTGAACTCTTCAATCCTCCTCCCTCAGCTTCCCAGTTCGCTAGGATTACAGGCATATGACAAGGGGCCCAGCATCTGTCTTCATTTTCCATTGGAGAATTATTCTCCTGTGGGTTTGGCCCCAGAGTACCCTAGCTAGCCATCTAGATAGGGATGGTCCCTCCAATTTCTTCCCTAGCTTTGTTGGAGTCTGGAGTTGGGCTGTTTTCTGGGGTTTTGTTTGGTTTTTGAGACAGGATCTCACTATGTAGCCCAAGTGGACCTTGAATTTGTAATGTTCCTGCCTCAGCCTCCAGAGTGTTGGGATTACAGGCCTACACCAGTACTCCCAGCCCTGGGGTTGGGCTGCCTTCTGAATCTCAATTTTCTACTCCTCAGAGCTGTCTGGGGACAAATTGAAGTGCAATAGATAGGTAGGGATAGGCATAAAGATAGATAAGGATATAGACAGATGTGTAGATATTCAAGAAGTATGAGTTTTCTTCTCTACCTTTGTCTATCTCAGCTTCTGGAAGCATGTTTATTGCCTCCAGTTCCCTGGACTTCACAGGCACTGTCTATGTTCTACCATCCCATGCCATCCTGTCTCCCTCCAGCTTCCTCACTGGCCTGTACCACTGACTTCCCTGCACCCTCTATGGCTGAGCCAGCAGAGCTCACAATAGACCTGTGTGTTTGGATCATATTCCTGCTTTCTGTCTTCTTCACTGTCCCTGCACTTATACTCCCAAACAGATCTAAGGACCAACAGCTTCACCTAGTATCACCTAGAAGCTTATTGGAAACACATAATGTTGTGCCCTACTCTAGACATGGAGAGTTGCATTTTAACAAGATCCCCAGGAAATGTGGAAGCAGTTTGAAAAGCACAGCACTTGATTATTCTATAGAGCTCAACACAAAGTCATCACCTCTTATACAACTGTCCACTCACTTGGATTTAGAAACTCTTTACTCTCTCCTCCACACTCCCATCCACCCAACTGCTCACCCCATCCACCCATCCATCCATCCATCCATCCATCCTTTTACCCACTCATCCATCCACTCTAATAATCCATCCACTGATCCATCCACACATCCATCCATCTACACACCCACTCATCCATCCATCCAACTGATCCACCCAAACATCCATCTGCCCATCCTTCCATCCATTTATCCACTCACCCTTGAATTTATAAACTCTTAGTGACAATTTACTGTGACAAGACATTCTCATTACTGATGGAGATAAAAAGATGAACCCTGCACACTCCTTTCCCTTAGAGAGCTTGCAGTCTTCTGGAGGAGGCAACTAGTTTTAGACAATTACAATGTACTGATGAGTGCTATTTACACACAAATATTTATTTTTGGAAGGATAACAGTTTGGATGGGGGCTAGAGAGCACAAGGGAAGCATATCACAGTCAGTGAAATCAGGAAGATTAACCAGAGTGACATCCAAGTTGAATGCTAAAACTTCTAGTCTCAGTTTACACATTCCTCCTCCAAGAAGCCTTCTCTGATGTTCCAGTACTAGGTTAGGTACTCCAATGCTATGATCTATCCCACAGGAATCAGCCTGCCAAAGAGCCAAGGAAACACATTCCTGACCTTGGGAGCAACATGTGCAAAAATCTCCAGGCTAAAAATATCACAGAGCATGTGGTATATGTATCAATATCCCCTGCATTGTAGTGAGTCATTTATATATCTGTCTCCCCTACACCTTAAGGGCAGAAACTGAACTATGTTTTGTTGATCTCTGTCTGGGCACCTACCACAGTGCTAGGCATATGTTGTTCAATAAGTACACAGACAGGACAGTAACAAGAAGATGGGTTTGGACAGGGATTTCTTTGGAGTCAAGTTCATTGTCCACCAAACTTTTATCTTGAGCTTCTGTCTAGAGCAGCAGGATAAGGATAAGGTACTAAGAGAAAACAGTTTCTTTTTTATTAAGTGCAGGAAGAAATTATAGATGGTGGCAGGTTTATGAATCCTCTGGAAGCTAAAATTATCCTTTTAAAAAATCTATCACATTCATTGGTAACCTTTGAAAATGTGGGAAGGAAGAGATTTAGAAGTGGCTGAAGAGTAACACATGAACATATGTGTTTGGTTTCGCTTCCTCTCCACGTTCACCTCCAAAGGCATGTATGTTTTTTCCTGAAGACTCATAATAAGTGACCCAATTGCAGCCCCTGTACTACATTTCTTCAACATATAGCACAGAGGTAGGGGCCTCTTTCACTCATTTCTGAAAAGGGACTCAGGGTCAGACAGTGTGGTCTGCTGACATGAACCAAGGTTGAGTCTTAACTCCTACCCTCTTTTTTCTTATTGTTTAATTCTGTAAAAGTAAATAAATAATTTTAAAACCTCTGTTGTGGTAGGAACGTTAGAGACAGATATTAAAAATATCCTAGTCTGTCAACTTCCAACTTATAGCCTTTGAATCTGTTAGAGTTTTGGTTTTATTGTTTGCAGAACTGGGGGTTGAACCCAGGGTCTTGTGCATGCCAGAGCCTCAGCCTCAGCCTCTTTTTTATTCTTATGTTGAGACATGGTCCTGCTAAGTTGTACAGGCTGCCTCTTGCCTTGAATTCTTGATCCTCCTGCCTCAGCCACCCGGGTGGCTGGGATTGCAGGAGTGTATCACAGCACCGTTCCATGAGGGTTATTGCAAGAGGTCTACAAATCTATATTGACCTTGGTAACCTCACACAATCTCATCAGCTCTTGGAAGCTAAGCAGGGTCAGCCTAGTTTCCGTGGATGGGAGACCGCCTGGGAATTCTGGGTGCTATAGGCTTAGGAAGAAGGACCCAGCAGCCCACTCTTGAAAAACAATCAACCATTGAAAACCCTATAAATAGCAGAGAGCACTGACAATAGTGCTGGACATGGCACAGTGTCAGGTAATGTTTCATTCTGTTGTACAGAGGGTCACTATGAGTCAGGCCCAACTCGATGGCACCTAACACCACCACCACATTGGTCTCTCCAGCTTATGTGTTCTCAACAACAGCAATATCACCCCCAAGGGGACAAATACTGACTCTTGGGGGTCAGTAAAGCATTATTTTTATGGATCCAGAACATAAATCTGTCATACATAACAGAGATACACCGGTATCTGTGGTATTAAGATTTCATTAGAGGGAGGGTAATGAGAAATAATGTCTGGAAAGTTTCTTGAGCCTAGGGACAATCATGAAGACAAGTTTAAGAAGCATCGATGTAGCCTTAGTTCTCTGGAGGGGAAGAGCACTTAGTCTGTCCTTAGCCCTCAGTTTCCTCAGAAGTAAAATGAAGGGGATTTGCTTGGGGCTGCTAAAGCCCTTTTTGGCTCTGACAGTTGATTCCCAAACATTCAGGTTCTCCCTACAAGCATAGACACACACAAAGAGCCTTTGCTTCTTCTGTGTGTGAATTTTATTCCTCCCATGTGTGAGTTTTATTTCTCCCACTGTCTTCCCCTTTTGAGGTTCTTTACCTGGAGCTTCCTCTAAAACTCCCACTCCCAGTCCACATGGTGCCTGGTGAGGTATGTTAGCTAAGATTTCAGTTATGGGTGCTTCCCCAGATCCCTGGGAGGAGGGATTTCTGGCCAGCACCTAGCATGGAGCTTAGCATGAAACAGATGCTTAGTAGGTCTTTGCTGAGTGAAGACTGTATGAGTGAATGAATAAACCTTATTTCTGAGTCTCTCCTCTTTTTCCTCTCCAATCCTTTCCACAATGTCCACAGTGGCAAAGAACTCATTGTTGTTGTTGTTGTTGTTAGGTGCTGTCCAGTCGGTGTCCAACACATAGCAACCCTACACACAACAGGTGAAACACTATTGTCAGCGCTTCTCTGCTAGTCATAGGGTTTTCAATGGCTGACTGTTTTTTTGGGAGTGGATTTCCTGGCCCTTCTCCCAAGCCTATAGCCCCTGGTGCTCCCAGGTGGTCTCCCATCCAAGGACTAACTCCCAGGTGGTCTCCCATCCAAGGACTAACCAGGTCTGACCCTGATTACCTTCAGAGATCTAACAGGATCCGACTCCACAGTACTATAGCTGCAGGTACAAAAAACTCATTAGATAGGGAGAAACGGTTCTCATTTGGATTTCCCCAAAAGCAAACCATGAGACAAGGAATGGAGTGCCAATCCTCTGTTTGGGAAGTGACCCCAGGAAATCCTGCTAGGGATGCACAAGAGATAGGGAAGGAAAGCTACAAGTTAAAACTATGTTACCAACCAAGTCACCACTAGAGCTCAATTCTGCTGGAGAACTCAAAGGGCCAATGTTCCACAAAAGATGAAGGAGCTGGGGTTCCTGTCTACCAAATCCCATTAGATAATGGTTGAGAGCCTCTCTCCCAGGGGACATTAACTCAGGCCTGCAGCAAGTACATCCTGGTAGCTGGCACCCAGAGAGTACCCTCAGGCAAAGAGGCCCAGGTGCAGGTAGGTGGAAGGACATGGAAGAGATAAAGGTGAGAGGTTAGGTGGAACTTCTAGAAATCTTTCCCTTCTCCCTTTCCTGGTCCTAAACACCATCCACCTCAAACACCTGGAGGCACTATTTTGCATTTGTGAAACACCTTGTATTTTTATTTTTAATTTTTTGAGTGGTAGAGCTTAAATCCACAGCCTTGAACATGCTAAACACACACTGTCACTGAGTCCCCAAAATTACCCTCAGTCCCTAAAAATTAACTTTTTTTTAATTTCAGTTCTGAGGCATTGAACCCAGGGCCTCATGCATGTTTTTGCAAGCGCTCTATCACTGAGCTGCACCTCCAGCCCATTTTTACTTTTTTTATCTTGAGAAAGGTCTTTTTAATTTACAAAGGCAGCCTGGAATTTGTGATCTTCCTGCTCGGGCTCCTGAGTCACTGAGATTACAGGTATGTGCCACCAGGCCCAGTTAAAGTTAATCTTTTTTAAAAAAACCACTTTGTATTTCTATTTTTAAATTTTACTTATTAATTTTTGAGATGAGGTTTCACTGTTTTGCCCAAGTTGGTCTCAAACTCCTGAGCTCCAGTGACTCTCCTGCCTCAGCTTCCCGAATAGCTAGGACTACAGGTGCACACCAGGGCATCTGGCTCACCTTAGATTTTTTAATTCTTTCTTTTACCTTTATATGACATCAACTCTAAGGTAATACCTCAGCAGAGAGCATCAGTGCCCATCCCTAGATGGGGCTCTCAGGGTTTATGAAATGTCTTGTAGCTAGGACTATTGGCAACAGTGTCATTGATTGAGTGATGACTGATCGATTGAGTGATTGCCGTGCTGGGGATCGACCCTCTGGGCCTTGTGCATATTGAGCAAGTTCTGTGCTTCTGAGCTATATCCCCTGCCCTAGTTTAATTCCAGAGACAGGGCCCCCCTATGAAGCTCAGGCTGGCCGGAAACTCACCATCCTGAAGGCTAACATGTATCCCACCATTCCTGGCTTTGTAGTTTCTTTAAATGCCCTTTAATTAGGGACAGAATGGATTCAAAGATAAGCACTTGGCAGAGGCAGAACTCTTCACTGCTCCAAGGGGCACTCTGCTGAGGACACTGTGATCTTGTTCAGGGTCTCTACTCCTGCTCCCTCCTGTCTGGTTTGACCATCCCACCCAGAGGCAACGAAACAGAACTGCTGCTGGCAGAAGACCCTGGATTCTCCACGCCCTTCTGAAATGGGGGGAGAAGACCATGAGCTTTAGACTCAGCACTGCCATTTACTTCCTGCAAAGCTGTAGCCAAGCCATTTTGCCTCTGGACATTTACCTTATCTATGACAAGGTTAAGAAAGAGATAAGAAATGAGAAAGTGTTTTGTCAGACTGTAAAGTGCTATAAAAATAGAAGATATTATCATTGTTGTTGTTAATGACATCTCCTTTCCCTGAACTCCTAACAGGCTCCTGTCAGATCCACACAATAGCACTTTGAAATGACTTGCCTCCCCCACCCAGGGCGCCTGTTCTCTCTGGTCTCTATGCCTACGAGACAGTTCCTAGGTTCGCTGGTGACCTGTCCTGCTTCAGGACTCTGCTCCAGGGGCTTCTCACAGGAATTCACTTCTGGCCTCTGCTAACTGCTGCCAGAGTAGGATGTCCCACCTCTGTGTACCCATAATTCCCCAGTCTCCCCTTTCTTGTTGTTTTGTCTTCCATCAAAACTGTTAACTCTTGCAGAGGAGGGGATCTTGTTTTTTCAAGTCCCTACGCACAACTCTCTGCTGACACAGAGAGCATCACTAAGCTAATGAGTGAATAGTGAGCAGGTATGAGTTTTGTTTTATCAATCATAGTGTAAGCTCCCTGAAGACAATTAAAGAGCGGTAGACTTGGAATTGGGGAACCTGAATTATTTTTCTGTGCTTCACGTTAAGATTGGAGCCCAATCTTTTAGTGGCAGCATGAAACAATGTTACTTAACCTGTCTAACATAAATGGGAGCATTTATTTTCACAATGCCCAAAGCACTTAACCTAAAGTTTGAGACAAATTCCAGATCATTGACTTCTATAGTTGTAACCCGTGAAAATGCCATTTGCTGCTCAAGAATTGCTGATGTATTTCTGTCCTCTCTCAGCCTGCTATATCCTCTTCCAGTGTGAAACTGTTTTTCCCTGCTGCATGAGTGGTTCTTCCAGAGCCACTTAGTAATCACTGGAGAATATATTGCTTTTACTCTCATGGCTTGATTAGACATTAATGTTTGTGTAGTCTCAGTGTTCCAGGAACTGCACATGAATTATAGCATTTTAGAATTAAAAGGAGCCTAAGAAATTCTGGGCTAAGGAGCTTCAGATATGAGCTTGACCCTGGTTCCTTGGACAAATTTCAGTTTCTTTTCATCTTTCAAATGGCGATGATAATATCTCAGAGAGTTATTCTGAGTATTAAATAGGCTTAACACTGTTTCATTAGGGACAAAATCAGTATACAGTGTCTGGACATAAGAAGACTAGATAACTATTTTTCTTCCTCTCTTCATTTTGCAGATCTGCAAATTAAGGCCTAGAGAAGTGAAAAACAAAAACAAAACAAACAAAAACTCTAATCAGTATACATTCACTAATCTGTAAAACCATGGCTTCAAACCTATGAAAATTGAATTCTAGTTTGGGTGTGGGTTCAATATGTTAAAATTTGGATGATTCAGGTGTGGTTCAGGTTCAGGTTTAAATCCTAAGTATAGATACCAGGGCTTCAAAACAAACCCACACCTGAACCTTGAACCTGTTCCTGTTCAATCATGTTTGAAAATTTTTCTGAACCACAAACATGAGCCCAAACCCAGTGAAAAATTGAGTCTGGGCTCAGCTTTTAATTTTTTGTAATTTTTGCATCATTAGCTATTTAAAAATTTAAAAAATTTTTAAAAAATTATGCATCCATCAACCCATAGAATTAAAATTTTAAGCCTGAACTTAGACCAAACCCAAACTCTCTAAATTTTAACATATTGAACCTGTATCTAAATCTGAACCCAGTTTTCATGGGTTTGAAGCCCTGTGTAAAACACTCAGAGTTTAAACTCTGGTGTTTTTATTTCAAATCCAAAACCATTTATTTAGCATATATGCTTAATTTATAAAAGCTCTTAACTATCCACTGAGGAAGCAACTTTTCCTACACAATGAAAAGATATCTCAGTTGGTGAATTACCAAGTAAAGAGCAGTGAACATTTGAAAAAGCAGCACACAGCTCTCTACAAGAGATAGGTGCTTCCAGGAAGCCATAACGTTACTCAATATTCACTCATCAAATATTGGAGCGCCTAGCATCATAAAACAAATTTTAGTGGCAATAAGAAACGCATTGATCCAAAAAAAAAATACTTATGGGAGATTTCAATACCCCACTTTCTTCAAGAAACATGTCATCAAAGCAAAAGAATCAACAGAAAAATGATGGTCTTAAACAGCATCATAGACCAATTGGACCTTATAGATGTCTACAGAATATTCCATCCATCAGATGCAGAATACACATTCTTCTCAGCACCACATGGAACTTTTTCTGAAATAAGACTACATTTTAGTCCACAAAAACGGCCTTAACAAATACAAAAAAATGATATCATTCCTTGAACATTATCAGATCACAATGGAATAAAACTAGAACTCAAATGCAAGAAAAACTTCAGAAATGTTACAAATACATGGAGACTAATTAATACACTTCTGAACAATCAATGAGTCATCAAAGAAATCAGAAAGGAAATGAAAAAGTTCCTGCAATCAAAGAAAGATGAAAACACACCCTAGTAAAATTTAAGGGAGATAGCAAAGGCAGTTCTAAGAGGGAAATTCATAGCCATGAGTGCCTTCATTGATAAGTTAAAGAAGGCCCAATTCAATAACTTAATGACACACCTTACAGCCCTAGAAAGCCAACAACAAGCGAACCTCAGAAGGAATACACAGAAAAAAAATTATTAAGGCCAAGGCAGAAATTAACAAAAGAGAGACTAAAAGGACAATACAAAAAAATTAATGAAACCAAGAGCTGGTTCTTCAAAAGGATCAACAAAATTGACACTCTCTTAGCCAAACTCACCAAAAGAAAGAGAGAAAAGGACCAAATTTTAAAAATCAGAGCTGACAAGGGGACATAATGATGGATACCAATGAAATCCAGATCATCAGAGACTATTTTGAGAAACTGTACTCCCCAAAAAAACCAAAAATATAGAAGAAATGGATAGATTCCTTAACATGTATGAAGTGCCAAAACTAACCCCTGAAGATATAAGCAAATTAAATAGACTCATTACAACCACCAAGTTAGAGGCAGTAATAAAAACACTCCCAACAAAGAAAAGACCAGGTCCTGATGGGTTCACAGCTGGATTCTATCAAACATTCAAAGAAGAATTAATACTGATTCTTCTCAAATTATTTCATGAAGTCGAAAAGGAAGGTATACTTCCAAATTCATTCTACAAAGCCAGTATCACCCTGATACCAAAACCAGAGGACTCTACAAAGAAAGAAAATTATAGACCAATATTCCTGATGAACATGGATGCAAAAATCCTATATAAAATTCTGGCAAACCAAAGTCAGGAACACATAAAAAAAGATCATACACCATGATCAGTTGGAGTTCATTCCACAGATGCAAGTCTGGTTCAACATACAAAAATCAGTTAATGTAATTCAACATATCAAGAGACTTTCAGACAGAAACATATTATCATCTCAAGGGATGCTGAGAAGAACTTTGACAAAGTGCAACATCCCTTCATGATAAGAGTCCTGAAGAAATTAGGCATAGAAGGAATTTATCTCAACATCATAAAGGTCTTCTATGAGAAATCTAGGGGCTGGGATTTAGCTCAGTTGGTAGAGCACTGCGCTGTAGTCTGTGAGGTCCTGAGTTTGATTCCCAGCACTGCAAAAATGGGAGAAGGACCTGGCAATCCACTCCCAAGGGAATCCCGAAACAGTCAGCCACTGAAAACCCTATGAGGGTCACTATGAGTCGGATACCGATTCGACAGCACCTAACAACAACAACAACAACAACAACAACAATGAGAAATCTATAGCCAACATTATATTAAGTGGTGTAAAAATTAAAACCATTCCCTCTAAGATCAGGAACAAGACAAGGATGTTCACTCTCTCCTCTTTTATTCAATATTGTGATTGAAGTCGTATCTAGAGCAATCAAGCAATAGAAAGAAATTAAATGAACACAGATAGGGAAAGAAGAGGTTAAACTATCCTTATTCACAGATGATGTAATCCTATACCTACAGGACCCTAAAAATTCCATTATAAAACTCTTAGCCCTAATTAGTTCTTTCACCAAAGTAGCAGGATACAAAATTAACACTCAAAAATCAGTAGCCTTCCTTTAAACCACTAGTGAACAGGAAGAGAAGGAAATCAAGACAATCCCATTCACAATAGCTGACCAAAAACTTAAATATTTAGGAATCAATCTAACCAAAGACCTCTATAATGCAACCTTAAAAACATTAAAGAAAGAAATAGCAGAAGATACTAGAAGATGGAAGGATTCCCTTTGCTCATGGATTGGAAGAATTAATATTGTGCAAATGGCTATACTACCAAAAATGATTTTCAGATTTGTTGCAATCCCCATCCAAATGCCAATGACATACTTTACAGAAATAAAAAAAATCCTAAAATTCATATGGAAACACAAAAGACCATGCATAGCCAAAACAATCCAAAGCAGCAAAAAAAAGTGCAGGAACTATGACAATACTTGACTTCAAACTATAGTATAGGGCCATAATGGCAAAAACAGCTTGGTACTGGCACAAAAATCAGCACAAAGATCAATGGAACAGAATTGAAGACCCAGAGAAGCACCCACACAAATACAGCCACCTATTCTTTGACAAAGGGATAAGGACATTCTTTGGAGAAAAGATAGTTTCTTTAACAAATGGTGCTGAGAAAATTGGATATCCACTTGCAGAAGATTGAAAATAGACCTGTATCTTTCAATCTGTACAAGAGTCAACTCAAAATAGATCAGAGACCTCAACATAAAACCAGAAACCTTAAAACCCCTAGAAGAAAAGACAGGGAACTTGCTCCAACACATAGGCATTAGCAAGCATTTCCTTAACAAGATTTCAATTACCCAGGAAAGTGCACCAAGAATTGACACATAGGATTACATAAAACTAAAATGCTTCTGTATAGTAAAGAAAATAATTAACAGGGTAAAGGGAGTGCTCACAATATGGGAGAAAATCTCTGCATCCTACACATCTGACAGAGGACTAATTTCTAGACTATACAAAGAACTTAAGAAATCAAACACCAAAATAACAAATAACCCAATAAGTAAGTGGGCAATGAACTGGACAGTTCTCAAATGAAGAAATACAGAAGGCCAATAAACACATGAAAAAATATTCAGTATCCCTCAGGACTAGGGATATACAAGTCAAAACAACACTGAAATTACATCTCACTCCAGTAAGAATGGCCAAGATTAACAAAATAAATAATAACAAATGCTGGAAAGGATACAGAGAAAAAGGAACACTTTTACACTGCTCATGAGAGTGTAAATTAGTTCAGCCACTTTGGACATCAAATGAAGGTACCTTAGAAAATGAAGAATAGGACTGCCATATGGCCCAGCTATTCCACCCCTGGGAATATACCCAAAGGAAGATAAGTCATCACACCACAGGGACACCTGCACTTCCATATTTAATGCAGCACTCTTTGCAATTGCAAGGGTATAGAATCAACCAAGATGCCCATCAACACAGGAGTGAATTAAAATTTGTGGTATATATACACAATGGAATATTACTCAGCAGTAAAGAAGAATGAAATTATGTCATTTGCAGCAAAATAGAGGGAACTGGAAAACATCATTTTAGGCAAATTAATTCAGACTCAAAAATAGAAATACCATATGTTCTCATTCATATGTGGGAGCTAAATCCAACTTAAAGAAGAAAAAATATTATACATATTTAGATATACAAAAATGAACAATAATACCTATATATTGTTGTTGTGGTTACCTAACCTTCGAGCCCGACTCATAGCGACCCTATGTACAGCAGATGGAAACACTTCTCGATTCTGTACCAGCACATGATCTTATTTATATTTAAACCTATAATAATGGAAAATATAAGCATATCAGAAAGAAGAGGGAAGGGGATCAGTGGGTGTGAGCAGAGGTTAGGGAAGGAGGCAAGGGAAGGGGAAATAATGTAGAGGGGTAAAGAGGAAAAGGAAAAGCTCAAAATACAGGATGCAACTATATGAATACATGAAAAAATGGGGGAAGAAAAAATCAATGAGAATATAACTCATGATTGCATATAATTTTCATTACATAGCAATTAACACTCCTACTTTTTTCTTTTCTTCTTTAGTTTATACTGTTGTGTAAAATATGTAAAATGATGAATGTATAAGCAAAGGTGATTTAATAGTTGCATAATGGATATAGAAAATGACTTATTACTCTGTGCCCCACCAACATTTATAAATAGAATTTTTAAAAAACATAAAGTGTGTGTGCACATCTGGCCAGGTCATCTATGTATTAGTTTGTAAGGACTTTTATAACAAAGTACCATAAAATAGTTGTCTTAAAACACAGTTCTGAAGGCTGGAAGCCAACTTTTGAGTTGTTGAAATGGTTGGTTTCTTCTGAAAGTCTCTCTCCTTGACTTACTGATGGCCACCTTCTCACTGTATCCTCACGTGGCCCTTCCTTGGTGCACACATGCCCTTGGTGCCTCTCTGAGTGCAAATTTCTTCTTTTTATAAAGATACCACTCAGATTGGATTAGGGCTGACTCTAATGTCCTCATTTTAACTTAACCATCTTTGTTTCCTTGCTTTTCTTTTTCTTTCTTTTTTCTTTTCTTCTTCTTTTTATTTTTTTAATTTTGTTTTTGTTTTTATTTTTATTTTGAGACAGGGTCTCACTATGTAGCCCAGGCTGGCTTCAAACTCATAATCCTCCTGCCTCAGAATCAAGAATGCTGAACTATAGGCATTTACCACTAGGCTTGACTATTAATCACCTTTTCTTTTATTCCCAGTACTTGGTGATTGACTTCTGGGCCTTTCATGTACTTTGCAAGTGCTCTGCCACTGAACTATACTCCCAACTCCCTTTTTATTTTGAGACATGGTTTCTAAATTGTGCAGGCTATCTCTGGCCTTGAAACTATGATCTATCCGCCTCAGTCTACCCAGAAACTGGGATTACAGGTGTGTCATGGTGCCCAACACTAATCCCCCCACACTTTTTTTGAGACAGGATCTTATTATGTAGAAACTCGCTATGTAAACTAGACAGGTCTTGAACTCTCAATCTTCCTGCCTCAGCCTCCCAAGTGACTACTCAGCCTTTTTAAAGACCCATGTCATCGGGCACCATGACACATACCTGTAATGCCAGAGACTCTGGAGGCTGAGGCAAGAGGATCATGAGTTCTGGGACATAGGGAGCCTGCATGATTTAGTGAGACCATCTCAAAAATTAAAAATTGAAAAATAGGGCTGAGGGTGCAGCTCAGTGGTAGAGCACTTGCCTAGCATGCTGGAAGTCCTCAGTTCAACCTCCAGTACTGTTAAATAAATAAATAAATAAATCCCAATTAGAATCATATCTTGGAAGTACTGGAGTTTAGGGTATTGTTTGATTTTGCAGTTGCTTTTAGGTGCTCTTAAGTTGGGTCTGACTCATAGGAACCCTCATAGAGTTTTCAATGGTTGGTTGTTTTGAGATTGGTTTGGGAGTGGACAGCCATATCCTTCTCCCACTTATTCAGTGCTAAGGATCAAGCCCCAGTCCTCATAAAGGGTTGAGCACTACTATTCCAACTGAGCTAAATCCCAGCCCTATTTTTGTAGTACTTGGAGGTCGAACCCAGGGCCTTGCAAGTGCTCTACCATTGGGCTGGGCTGTATCTCTAGCCTACTTTTTAGTTTTTATCTTGAGTCAGAGTCTCACTAAGTTATGCAGGCTGCCTCTGGCCTCAAACTCACAATCCCCCTGCCTCATCCTCCCAAGTTGCTAGGATTACAGGCATATGCCATGGTGTCCAGCTCTGGGGTTAGAGTTTTAACATTTGTTGCAGGAACAGAGACACATTTCACCCCATAACAATATACATCCATTAAATATGTTTTAAAACTATAAGTTCTAGAAAAAGTTAAAGAGGTACTATAAGCTAAATTATTTAACTAATTTTTTTATATTTCAAGAGTAAATTTTTTCCGTTGGTACTGGGGGTTGAACCTGGGGCCTCGCACTTGCATGCTTTGCAAGTGCTGTACCACTGAGCTACCACCCCAGCCCATTTGTTCTTACTTTTTGAGACAGGGTCTCACTGAACTACACAGACTGCCTCTGGTCTCACACTTGAGACCTCCTGCCTCTGCCTCCCAAGTAGCTGGGATTACAGGCATGTGCCACCACTCCCGGCGGCATTACTAAACGTTTAACTGGATTGAGATCAGCATTGATAACTGTCAAAATGGACCTCCCACGGATTAGTGATGCTGCTATCTCCTTGTGACAAGGTCATTCTCAACAAGATGTAAACTAGGAAGCAGGGATTGCATCTCATTGAACTCTATATGCCCAGTTTGACACTAAATAGGCACTCAATCAATGTGGGTTTGTTTCTTTCATGCAATGAAATCCACCACCCCAAAGGTCTCTTTCTCACCTGCTTTTGGTTTCACCAAGCATCGTTTTCTCTACTAAATACACGTCTCATTCTTTTGTGTCTTAGCTTCTCTCTCATTCTTTTTTTTTTAATGAAATAAAGTTGGAATTTATTTTTAAAAATTTAATGTAGATTTAAGCATGGACACTGATAGAGAGAGAGAGAGAGAGAGAGAGAGAGGAACACACGTAAGAGACAGATGTGGGCTTCTTAAAAGAGAGTCCTAAATTTATGTGGGCTGGGATTTAGCTCAGTTGGTAGAACGCTGCGCTGCAGTCTGAGGTCCCTAGTTCAATTCCCAGCACCGCAAAAAATAGGAGAAGGACCTGGAAATCCACACCCAAGGCAATCCCAAAACTGTCAGCCATTGAAAACCCCATGAGGGTTGTTATGAGTTGGATACCGACTCGACGGCACCTAACAACAACAAAGTTATGTAATTTCTTTTTTTTTTTTTTCCTTGTGATGCTGGGGATTGAACCCAGGGCCTTACACATGTTAGGCAGGTGTTATACTACTGAGATAAACCCGTACCTCTTTTATTTATTCATTCATTTATTTATTTATGATGGGATTTCACTGTGAAGCCCAGGCTAGCCTTGAACTTGCCATGTAGAGTAGGCTGGCCTTGAACTCACGTTGATTCTCCTGCATCAGCCTCCCCAGTGCTGGGATTACCAGCACCACCATGCCTGGCTCTCTCATCCTTGAGTGCCAACTTGCTCATCATGTCTTGACTAATATTTTGCAGATAAACACTCCCTCTTTGGCTGTCTCAGCATCATATGTATTTACTATTTAGTGGATGTCATGATGTATTCTAAAGATCAGTTTTCCTATCCTCCTCCCTAGACTCTAAACTCATTGAGGGCAAGAAAAATGTTCATCACACAGTAGGACCTAAGTAAGAGCTAGGTGGAATTCTGCCTAGTGCCTGGTGCGGTGGGCACACACAGGAATGGATGCAGGGAATGAGTTTACTTTAACCCTTTGTTTTTCCCAATCCCCAAAACATCCACACACCCAGCTGACTCCAAGTCAAACAGAAGATAGACGTCCTTTTATGATGTGGTCCCAGGATCCTTAGGTCTACCCCAAAAGAGTGATCATCAAAAACTATTTTGGGGGCTCAGTGTGTGGCTCACGGGTAGAGTGCTTGCCTAGCACACTTGAGGCCATGTTCAATTCCTAGCACTAAAAACAAATCAAAACAAAACAAAACAAAACCCAAACAAGCACTGACTTTGGAAGTTGACTGCCTCACCTACCCTACTTGCCCTCCTTCCTCTTGGCACTCTGCCACATAACCCTGGCACTGCCAACTTCAAGGGCCAGGTTTCAGGCTGTGCTGAAAAATAAGCAAAAATGATCTGTCTTTGGAAAACATACATGATGTTAGTTAAGTAGAGGGATAAAGGGATATTATTTATTATTAATATGACTGGAAAACAAAATATTTGTTTCTGGGATAGGATATTTTGAGTATCTTATTCTGTATAATAGTTTGCACTGTCTAAATTTTCTTCAAAAAGCATGTTTGAATTATGCAATTGAAAAGAAAGATACACACTATGAGTAGAATAGCATCACCATAACACTCTACGTGGAGTCCATAAATTTATTATTACATCTGGCACATTGGCACTGTGAGGTTACAGAAATAAACAGGGATACCTAAGCAGCCAGCTGGTGGCATGGGGGTATCCATTGGTATTCTGGCTATGCTTCAGCATTCTTTCCTGGTAGTTGTCCTCTCTACTTTAAATATTCACAAAGATGATTCTGGCTGCTGGGTTTAGGGACAACAGAAAATGTGGCTGCTGGGTTTAGGGACAACAGCAGCAATTTGCAGAATTCTAATTGGCTCATTCTCACATTTTCAACCCAGTTCCCAGACATTAGGCAAGGAACAAACTGCAAATCTGGGGACCGTGCAAAGAGGAACTCTCTGCTTTCTGCCCACCCAGCTTTCCTGCCAACATATGTCTGTCATTTTGCCATACTGTAGGGGCCTTAAAGTTGCTGTGATGCTGAAAATTATGCCATTGGTGTTTGAGATACCACCAGAGCCACCCACAGTGAATAGATTTCAACTGAACTTCCAGACTAAGATAGACTAGGGAGAAGGACTCAGTAGCCCACCTCCCAAAAAATTAGCCATTGAAAACCCTATGAATAGCAGAGAAACACTATCAAATATAGTGCCTGAAAATGAGCCCCTCCTAGATTGGAAAGAACTCAAAAGACTACTGGGGATGAGTTGTCTCTTCAAAGTAGAGTCTACCTTAATGATGGAAATGGAGTAAACCCCCTGGGACCTCCATATGCTGATAGGGCAAAACTCAAAATAAAAAAGAAAAACTGTAAACATCCATTAATAATTGGAACATGGAAAATACATGTTTGAATCTAGAAAAATTAGAGATGAGCAAAAAAGAAATGAAGTGTGTAAACTTTGACATTCTAAGCATTGATGAGCTAAAATGGACTGGTATGGGCCATTTTGACTCATAATCATACGGTCTACATTTCCAGAAATGACATGTTAAAGAGAAATGGAGTTGCATTCATCATTAAAAAAGACATCTCAAGATCTGTCCTGAATTACAATGCTGTCAGTGATAGAATAATATCTATACACCTACAAGGAAGGCCAGTTAATATAACTATTATTCAGATTTATGCACCCACCACTAAGGCCACAAATGAAGATAGGAAAGATTTTTTACCAGCTTCTGTAATTTGAAATAGATCAAACATGCAATCCGGATGTACTGATAATTACTGGTGACTGGAATGCAACAGTTGGAAACGAAGGCAGCTCAGTAGTTGGATAAAATGGCCTTGGTGATAGAAAAAGTGCTGCAGATTCTGTGATAAAATTGTGTCAGACCAATACCCTTTGAATTGTAAACACATTTTTTTCACCAATATAAATGGCAACTATGTACATGGAATTCACCAGATAGAACATACAGGAACAGAATTGACCACATTTGTGGAAAGAGAAAATGGACTATCTCAATATCAAAAGTCACAACAATACCAGGTACGGATTGTGGGTCAGACCATCCACTGCTTATCTGCAGGTTCAAACACAAACTGAAGAAAATTAGAACAAGTGTACAAGAGCCATGATATGACTTTGAGGATACCCCACCTTGTAGGGAAAAATTGGGAGGAAATCGGCAAAAACTCCCAAACTGGGAAAATGGCGTTTGAATATCTGGTTTGTAAATTAGAAATCTAGGGAAAATGAAAGTAACTTGGTTGCACGTTTGTACAAAACCCTTCCTGATTGGACAATTGGACTGAAAGCTGATTGGCTCAGGCCATTCCATGGGCGAGCTACATAAAGAGCTGCGCTGCGGCAGCTCGATCTTTTTTGGCACAGCCCTTTTGGCATCCCTTTCTGCGCCTTCTCACCTGTTCCTGCCCGGACCACCGATCAGGAAATGACTCTCCCACTGCTCTCCCCCGGAACTTTGATGAGGAAAAAATGCTCTCCTGTTGCAATCATCAACAAGGAAAGGAACCTGCTCTCTGTCTGACCAACGACGAAGCAACAGCTGTCTCCTCCTGATCACCGAGATGACCAACACAGGTGCTTGCCCCTGAAAGGCAAAAGTGCCTGAGGGTTTTCCTTTCTCCCATCTCCTCCGGGGTCCCGAGGGCTACAGGAGTCTGCGCCCCTCACCTGAGGGTCCCAAGTGAATTGTGTTTAGTATCTGTGTGCGTGGCAGTGCAGCCCGTCCAAACCTCCAGGCCGGACTGGGAGGCGCGTGCCCCACACCACCTGAGTTCAGGGACCACTTCAAAAACAAATTTTATGCAGTAGACAATAATGATCAAAGACCAGACAAGCTGTGGCATGACATCAAGGACATCATTCATGAGGAAAATAAAAGATTATTAAAAGGACAGGAAAAAAAAATCAAATTACATGTCAAAAGAGACTGAAACTTGCTTTTGAATGTCAAGCAGCTAAAGTAAAAGGAAGACATGACAAAGTTAAAGAACTACACAGAAGATTTCAAAAGGCAGCTCCAGAAGACAAAATAAAATATTATAATGACATGTGCAAAGAGCTGGAACTAGAAAATCAAAAGGGAAGAACATGTTCTATTTTTCTCAAGCTTAAGGAATTGAACAAAATATTCAAGCCTCAAGTGGCAGTACAGAGAAAATATTAAACTATGTGGGAAACATCAAACAAAGATGGATACACAGAGCCATTATATCAAAAAGAATTGGTGGATGACCAACCATTTCACTAGGTTGCATATGATCAGGAACCAATGGTACTGAAGGACAAAGTGGAAACTGCCTTGAAGGAAATGGTGAAACACAAAGGCTCAGAAATTGATGGAATAACAATAGAGATGTTTCAACAAACAGATGCAGCGCTGGAGGTGCTCATTTACTTATGCCACTTGTTTATGGGAGAGATCCATATTTGTGCCTATTCCCAAAAAAGGGGATCCAATTGAATGTGCAAACTATTGGACAATATCATTAATATCACACACCAGAAAAATTCTACTAAAGATCATTCAGAAGCAACTGCAGCAGTATATAAATAAGGAATTACTGGAAAATCAAGCGTGACTCAGAAGAGGGCGGGGAACCAGGGACATCATTGCTGATGTCAGGTGGATATTAGCTGAAAGCAGAGAATATCAGAAAGATGTCTATCTATGTTTTATTGACTATGCAAAAGCATTTGATTATGTGGATCATAACAAATTATGGATAACACTTTGGAAAATGGGAATACTAGAACATCTAATTGTGCTCATGAGAAATCTGTACATGAACCAGGAGGCAGTTGTTTGTACAAATCAAGGAAACATTGCCTGGTTTAAAGTCAGGAAAGGTGTGTATCAGGGCTGTACCCTACCTCTCCAACCTCTATGCTGAGCAAATAACCCAAGAAGCAGGACTTTTTGAAGAAGAACACACCATCAGGATGGAAGGAAAACTCATTACAATCTACTTTATGCAGATGACACAACTCTGCTTGCTGAAAATGAAGAAGATTTGAAACAGCATGGCTTGTGTTGCAACATCAAGAAAACAAAAGAAGTTGTCCATAATTTTGCTTTACTTGATTCTACAATCAACAGCCAAAGAAGGAGTAGTCAAGAAATCAAAAGACATATTGCACTGGGAAATCTGTTGCAAAAGACCTCTTTAAAATGTTGAAAAGTAAAGATGTCACACTGAAGATAAAGGTGTACCTGACTCATGCCATAGTATTTCCAGTCTTCTATTATTGTGAAAGCTAGACATTGAATAAGGGAGACAGGAGAAAGATGCTTTAGAATTATGGTGCTGGAGATAAATATTGAATATTCCATGGACTGCCATAGGAACCAACAGATCTGTCCTAGAAGTAGTATAACCAGAATGCCCCTTGGAAGCAAGGATGTCTCCACTGCATCTTACATGTTTTGGACATGTTTTCAGGAGGCACCAATCTCTGGAGAATGACATCATATTTGGGAGAGTGGGATATCAAGGAAAAAGCAGAAGCCCCTCAACTAGATGGATGACTTAGTATCTGCAACAATGGGCTTAAACATAAAAAAGACCGTATGCCTGGTACAGAGTCAGGGAGTGTTTTGTTCTGTTATACATAGTGCCACAATGAGTTGTACCCAATTCGACACACCTAACAACCACAACAAAGGTTTTGAACCCAGGGTCTCATGCATGCTAGGCAAGTGCTCTACCACTGAGTTGTATCCCTTTATTTATTTTAATTTTTAAAA
Source organism: Pedetes capensis (assembly GCA_007922755.1). Classification (NCBI taxonomy): domain Eukaryota; kingdom Metazoa; phylum Chordata; class Mammalia; order Rodentia; family Pedetidae; genus Pedetes; species Pedetes capensis. Next base: position 18,172 of record VMDO01016258.1, on the reverse strand, counting down.
TATTTATTTATTTATTTGTTGCAGTATTGGGAGATTGAACCCAGGGCTTTGTGCATGCTAAGCACATGCTCTACCACTGAGTGGCAACACCAGACACTTTTTCATTTTCCTCTTTTGAAACAGTCTCTCACTAAATTATGCAGATTGCATCTGGTCTCAAACTCATAGTCCTCCTTCCTCAGCCTCCCAAATCACTGGGATTATAGGTGTGTACCACAACCCTCAGCTAATGTTATTGTTAGGTGCCCTCAAGTTGAGTCTGACTCATAGCTACCATATGTACAACAGAAGGAAACATTCCAACACTATGCCATGTCCAGCACTACATCAAGTGCTTCTCTGCTATTCATAGAGTTTTCAATGTCTGATAGTTTTGGGATCATTTCAGGAACCAGCTGCCAGGTCTTTCTCCCGTAATGTATGTATTTTAAAGACCACCAATGATAATGTAAAGGAAGGAAGGAAACTAATTTTTACTGAGCACTTACCATGTGCCAGGTACCATTATCTACACTTTATATTCATCATCTAATCTGAAATAATCCTTTTGGTAGTTGTCTCCATTTTGGAAAAAAAAACAAAACTGAGAGTTCTAAAAGTTAGATAATGTGCTCCAAATGTTTTTAAACAGTACACAAAGGACAGAAAATAAAAACCAAGTATGTTTGACTTGCAAGAATTTATACTATTTGCACACACTTATTAGAAAATCTGATTCATAGTACTTTAAAAAATATGCACCAAGAAACTACGCCTTGATTCTTTGTTGTCATTGAATTTTGAATCATTTGTTTTGTTGAAACTATACCTTTAAGATTTGGAATTTTCTTCCCACACAGATAAGGAGTGTTGTAATTTGGCACTCAGTATCTGGCTTCCACCACACTGAGTTGTAGGTTCTGAATGATCCCTGATCACTGAGAGGCAAGCTATGTTCCCATAGCAACAGCTTTATCATTGGCAGTTGCGTTCCTGAGCTACATTTTCACTATCAAATCAAGGAAAAAAGCAGGGGAGAAAACAAGCAAGCACCTGTATAAATTATTTTGAAAAGTCAAAATATGCTTCAGAGCCTATAAAATGAATACAACTTTCCAAGCATTAATGCTTAGGGTACTCTTATAAACTCATATATAATGTGCAAGTTTAGGGAACCCAAAATTAATAATGAATTGGAGACTAAAAAACTTCATAGAGACTCAACTTGATGGCACCTAACAATAATAATTAATTATAAAACCTTGGTCTCCCCAAATAATTATGAATGCTATAGTTTGTATCATAAATGTCCCTCAAAGGCCAATGCATTCAAGGCTTTGTCCTCAACCTGATGCTACTCAGAGGTGGTGGAATTTGGTTGTCTCCTAATGTGAGGTATTCACCTTTCTAGTGGCAATTTCTTTGAAGGGGGTAGTGAGACTCCATCCCCTTCCTCCTTCTCCCTTTTCATGTCCTGACCAGTGTTGCTCTGCCATGCACTCCCACCACGATGTGTAGCCATAGGCCCAAAGCAAGGGGCCAAGTGGTCATGGCCTACAACCTTTAAAACTAGGAGCCAAAATAAACCTCTTCTCTTTTGTAAGTTGATTTATCTCCAGTATTTGTTAAAGAAACAGAAAGCTGACTACCACAAGCCACCTTCTTTGGTACTTCCCTGTGATAGGTATCATTCCAAACATATTGCATGCGTTTAGTCTTTTAATCCTTACAACAATCCTGAGGTGGGTATTATTATTATCCTCACTTTATAGTTGAAATTAAGGAAGCACGGATAAGTCAATGTGTAAATATATGAGCAACCATTCCTAAAGAATACTAATTGTCAATCAAAAGCAACCATGCACAGTTAAGCATTCTGCCATGAATTTTTTTGTTCAAAATGTTCTTAGATAAAGACTGTGATCTACCACCTGAATATGGGAAAACATGCATTTCACTGGGACAACCAGAACACTGGATAGCAGAATCAGGATCCAAACAATATCTCAGTAATCTGGAAAAATGAGCTGAATTTAATAAGAGGTAACTGCAAGAGAAGTAAACAAAGTCCTAAACAGGTCCAAAAAGCCAACTACACAGAGAGATAACTGGAGGCTAAATAAATTCATAATAGCACATATAAAATATTCATAAAGTATTTAATCTACCATAGTATAAGTGATGGATAATAACTGGATGAAAGCACTAGATATCTACCTCCACCCCTTGTGCATATGTGTACACACTTGTTATTTGGAAATTAGAAGAATATCCTCTGAAAGTAAAACTATCAAATAAGTTATGCATTAGAGCAAAGTCAGAATAGAAAAATTTATCTAAAATAGTGGATATTGCCATCAGTAGGATAGTAGGCCAACAATTAAAGCAAAGATATAGGCAAGTCATTGAGGCAAAGAGGAAAGAATCCCGGGAGCATGAACATGTGGTTCTCATGACATGTTTAGCTTTGTACTAGGGATGGAAGTAATAGATTACTATAGATGGAGATCAACACTACTGTTAGAAAATTCCTATCTGTAGGATAAATTTAAGAACATTTCTGCCCTACCCTTAAAAGTATCTGGATATTTGGGGGCTATAGTGTTGGGTATTAGAGGGACTGAGAGGGTTGACTGAAATGAAGTGAGCAAATATTTAAAAGCTAATATGAATTATAATAAAAATATAAAGATAAAAGCTATTGTGATTCTCAGGCAACATAATTTTGTATGTAAAAAAGTTGCAAAGAGTCTATCAGAAAGGAGGGCTGGAGGTGTGGTTCAGTAGTAGAGGGCTTGCCTTGTTGTTTTTAGGTGCTATAGGGTCAGTATATGACTCATGTTGTTGTTAGGTGCTGTTGAGTTGGTGTCTGACTCATAGCAACCCTATGTACAACAGGTGAAACACTCTTGTCAGTGCTTCTCTGCTATTCATAGGGTTTTCAATGGTGGATTGATTTTTGGGAGTGGGTTTCTGGGTCCATCTCCCAAGCCTATAGTACCTGGTGCTCCCTGGCAGTCTCCCATCCAAGTACTAACCAGCCCCAACCCTGCTTAGCTTCCAGGATCTGACAGGATCAGACACCACAGTGCTATGGCTGCAGGCGCTTGCCTAGTATATGCAGAGTCCTGGGTTCAATCTTCAGCACAGAAAAAGAAAGAAAGAAAGAAGGAAGGAAGGAAGGAAGGAAGAAAGAAAGAAAGAAAGGAAGGAAAGAAGGAAGGAAGAAAGAAAGACCCTACCAAAAATGTACTAGAACCAGTAAGTTTATTTAATGATGTTATAGTATAACAAATGGAAATTTAAAATCCAATTGTAAAACTGGGCATGGTGGCACATGCTGTAATCCCAGCACCCATGAGGCTGAGAAAAGAGGATTGGTGTGAGGACAAGGCCAGCCTGGCCTCCATAGCAAGTTCCAGGCCAGCCTGGACTACACAGTAAGACCTTGTCTCAAAAATATGAAATGAATAAATAAATAAATAAATTTTACAAATCCAATTGTATTTCTACAAATTACTGATAACAAAAATTGAAAATGAATTAAACTAATCTTGTTTATTATAACACCAAAAGAATAAAGACTTAGAAATAAATTTAACCAAAAAAATGTGTAAACCAATTGAAAACACAAAACATTGACAAGAGAAATTAAAGAAGACTTATATGAAAAGGAATACATGTAATGTTTCTGGATTGAAAGCTTCTATATTGTTGAAATGAAAGTTTCCTGAAACTGATGTATAAATTCGACATAATATCAGTCAAATCCCAGTAGGTCTTTCTTGTTTGTTTCTTAATTGACAAGCAGTTCCTAAAATTTATAAGGAAGTGCAAAGAATCCAGGATACCAAGACAATTTTGAAAAAGAAATACAAAGTTGGAGGACTTTACTTGATTCTGAAACTTACTATAAAGTCATATTAATCAAGAAAATATTGGGAGATGGGAGAAGATGGCGGACAGATAGCACATACCTTCTGTACCAGAGTAGAGGGAAGCCTTGATTAATGGTTTGGAGCTCACATTGACTGGATAGAAACAGTGATAGTTTAGATTAGGAGACAGTGGCGGGAACCAGAAAAACATCAAAATCGCGGATATGGCTCCAGAGGACCTACACAGAGGATAGCAGCTGGTTCGCCATTTCACCATTTTGCAGACGGCGGATAGGATCACGGAGAGTCGGAGGGGACTTCATGCACACACCCACAGGGGCCTGGACCCAACACGGAGTGCAGCCTTGGCATCACACCGGCACCCTGCACAAGGGACACAGACTACAAGCTCCGGGTGAGTCAGTTTGAGGTGCCACATGGAATCACCATCCCTAGCGGTACCCACTGTGCATCTGGAGTCACTGGCCTGGTGCAGGATCCTCACGCAGGAGTGTAGGAATCAGATCCATGAGAGGTGATCCGGTATCATCCCATCCATCCCAAAGTGGGTGCAGGGAGTGAACACAGAGGGGCCGGGAAATGTGCGCCAATGGAGCTTGACCACAACCACAGCTCGGCTCCCTCCTATTGTGGTGGGGCAGTTGGGTGGATGTGATTTTCGCAGACACAGGGGCACACATGCACGTGGACCCCAGACACACTGGAGGCAATTCTATGTCGCCCCACTGCACTGTGGAGTAGGCTGGGGTCTGCAGAGGTGACTGAGTCCCAGGCAGGCAGAGCACAGCCTCGGTTCTACAAACAGCATGCAGCGGTGCACTTTGTCCCAGGGCAATTTCCAGCACAACCACCATGCATGGCCACACTTGCTGCAGATTCACCTGGGTGATTGGATATTATCCCGCCTACTGCAGGGGGGGAAATGGCAAGACCAAAACAGGATCTGGATCTCCCAAGAGGACTCCAAGTGGACAGAAAGCCCTGCAATAAAGATCCATGATAGCAGCCGTATTCCCTCCATGCTGTAGGCTTTGTGGTGAAGATCTCCGATTTGGGGAATTGGCACCTGAACTACGTGGGACAGGAAGAACTCCAGGGAGGCCCACACAGGTTCCACTGCCTCTCCAACATTACAGCAGACAAAGAATATTTTTCCAGACAGACTATGGGCACTCAGCGTCCCACTTAAACCAGGGCACCATAGGGGACCTGCTATATCCACTCAGCAGAGGGAAGATACGCAAAAACCCCACCCCCGAATGCAGCCTGCCTCTGCGGACTGTGCAAAAACACTTCCAGCCTGTGTTCTGCAGTGTTCACTTCATCCTTACTGTCTTCATAGTTCAGATCCCACTTGTGAGAACATACAAGTGTTTTTGTGTTTGTGGGGGAGTGTGTATGTGTGTATTTTTTCTCTTTATTTTTTTTCTATTCTCCTTTTTCTTATGCTATATATGTTTTTGTTTTAGTTAATTATTTTATCCTTAAATTTTAACCTTAATTTTAATTTTGACTTTAATTTCTATTAGTCTCTGCTCTCTTTTGGGGTTTGGCTCAGGCCCGGCAGAGGTCAGAGCCTTGCCCTGACACCAAGTGGGTATTGGGGAACTACTGCACCAGGTTGGTGTAATGACCAGAGGCACCAAAGAAGGACCTTGGGAGACCTTCTACAGAAAACAGGAGGGAAGGTTTATTGGGTTACTCTCCAAGTGGGGTGCAACCAACAAGCAGCTCCAAACAAGTGCTAGAGTGCCGGTGTTCTGCTGGGCTGGATGTCAGTTGGTCTTTACTCTCGCAGCTTGCCTCCTCTGCCTCCCTCCTTCCCAAGGATGGGAGGAATTGGGAGGCTCTTCGTGGCTTGCTTGTAGCTTTTGGTGCTTCGGAGCCCCTGGTCTTGACATGTAGGCTTGCTTGGAGATCTTCTGCTGGAGTGGGGAGCACTGGATCAAGGTGATGGGGTCCCGGTAGCAGTTGAGGGACAGTGAGAGATGAAAGGTGAAGGGGGTCTGGGAGCCCTGCTTATATAGGGTCCCAGAGGGGGGCACATTGTGGGATTAGCCAATCAGGGCATACTCCTGACAGGTACAGCAGGTAAACTGTCATACCTGCCAGGCAGGGGCAGTTATTTAGCCGGGATGCCAAGGATAGCCAATCAAGATTAAGGTAGTTGAGGCTGGTCAGGCTGGTCAGGGGCCATCTTTGCTCACTCAATGGGAGGGGTAGGGGCGAGTGAGTGAGATGTGGCCCTGGGGTCACCTAGGGGTCACTCCCTCAGGCTAATATGAGGGACCCTAGTTATGGGGTAGATTTAAAAAATCCCAACAGTTCTCTATCTCCCCTTTTCCCTCTTCTGTCACCATATCCTCCCCCTTCTCACCCCCAGAAGAGAAACAGAATCTATTGCCCCCCTAGCCCCCAGCCCCTTTGGAATAGTGAACTGGAGAATGGGAAACTGAGGAGTAGAGAGCTCAAGACAAAGATAAGAGTGCCACGAGCTGATGGTCCGCGGAACCTATGAGGTCTGACTAACAACTAAGCCCATTAAGAGTCAAGTAGGGCTGGTGAACTAGAGTAAGAGCCCCACAGACTAGACAACTGAGGAAGCGCATTGCACCTAGTAGTCAACCTAGTGTCTGCGATCTCAGGGATCAGAGGGAATCTGAATGGGACATAAATAAATTTACAGACTGCAATGGATCCTTGTCTAGGGTTCTGAAGCTATAAAATACAGGGCTGAGGAGCAAAAATAAAGTGCCAGAGATTCAGCACCACACAAACTCAAAGGAATGACAGAGGGAGAAGTTCTACAAGCTTAAGAGAGATGGAATCTATTTCCCAGACCATATTATGGGCAAACAAATAAACCTACAAGAAACACAAAGGGGCAGGATGGATCTGAAGACCCCACAGACCAAAGCGCCCCCAACAAATTCCTCCAATGAATTTCAACTCCTAGAGATCTCTGAATTGGAATTCAGAGTTATGGTTATATATATGCTAAGAGAAATCAAAATGAATACCACCAGCACCCTTGAAATCCTTGAAAAGAAGGTATCTCATCTGGAGTCCATTCTATCCTCCAAGGCTAGAAATGATTAGGAAAAATCAAGCAACGATCACTGAAATGCAAACTAAAATAAATGAATTCTGCAAAAGAATCCTTTTCATCATGACTGGATGAATCTGAACCAAGGATCTCCAATTCTGAAGATGCCATCCAAGAATTTAAATACATACAATCAGAAATGGAAACATTGATGAAGGAATTAAAAAAAGATTTCCAGGAAACCTCAGACAGAATGAAAAAATGAAACTTAAGAATTCAGGGTGTCCCTGAAGGAGAGGAAAGATCCACCAGAGGTCTAGAAAATCTAGTATACGATACCCTCAAGGAAAACTTCCCAGAGATAATCCAGGATATGGATACATAATTGAAACATTCAGGACCCCATCCAGAGTATATCAAAAAAGGTCATCCCCAAGATATATTATAGCTCAAATGCTTTCATTAGAAACCAGGGAGGCTGTCCTGGAAGCAGGAAGGCAGAAACCACATATTACATTTAAAGGAAAACCTATTAAAATTACTATAGACTTTTCCATATCAACATTGAAAGCTAGAAAGACTCGGACACAGGTAATTCACATCCTAAAAAAAAAAAATAATCTCCAAACAAGATTACTATATCCAGCAAAAATATCTTTGAAAATAGAAGAGGAATGTAAGACATTTCATGATATTGATTCATTCAAATGATTTGCAACCACCAAACCAGCCCTACAGAGGATTTTAAATCAATTACCATATCCAAGAGAGATAAGACAACCCTATATAAGAAACCAAAGACTTCATTAGCGGAGATGAGTGCAATCCAATAAAGGAACAAAGCAACCATGATTCATAAACCAGTAACATGTAATGATTGGATGCATAACAATAGATACTACTCAATAATCACTATTAATGTAAATGGCCTTAAGTCACCAATTAAGAGACAGAGACTGGCTAATTGGATGAAAAAACATAAACCTTCAATATGTAGTATCCAAGAAACTCATCTAACTCACAAAGACTGCAATAGACTGAGAATTAAGGGCTGGAAAACAATATGACAAGCAGGGGGAGAACAAAAAAAAACAGGCATTGCAATTCTGCAATTCTTAAATTTCAATCCAAAACTAATTAGAAGCGACAAAGAAGGACACTACATTTTAGCAAAAGGAAAAACCAATCAGGAACCAATAACGCACCTACATATTTATGCTCCAAACACTGGGGCACCTAGCTTTATAAGACAAACTTTATGGAATATAAAGAACTTTATTGGACCAGAAACAATAATAATGGGAGACTTCAATACCCCACTTTTGTCAAGAGACGGGTCATCAAAACAAAAAATCAAAAGAGAAACATGGAATCTAATCTCTATCCTAAACCAGTTGGATCTCACAGATATATACAGAATATTTCATCCACATGATGAGGAATACACATTCTTCTCAGCTAGACATGGAATGTTTTCTAAGATAGATCATATGCTAGTCCATAAGAATTCCCTCAACAAATGCAAAAAAGTAGAAATTATCCCCTGTTCCTTATCAGATCACAATGGAATAAAACTGGAGCTCAAGAGCAAGGATAATTCCAGAAATTTTACAAACTCATGGAGACTAAATAATACACTGCTGAATGACCAATGGGTTGTTGATGAAAGCAAAATGGAATTTAAAAAAATTCTTGCAATCAAATGATGATGAAAACACATCCTACCAAAACATATGGGATACAGCAAAGGCAGTTTTAAGAGGGAAGTTTATAGCATTAAGTGCCTTCATCAATAAGGTAGAGAAGAGCCAAATAAATGACCTAAGGATGCACTTTAAAACATTAGAAATCCAACAACAAATCAATCCCAAAAGGAGCATCCAAAAAGAAATTACAAAAATAAAGGGAGAAATATCTCAATTAGAATCCAAAGAGATATTTCAAAAAATTAATAAGGCTAAGAGCTGGTTCTTTGAAAAGATTAATAAAATAGACACTCCTCTGGCCAATCTCATCAAAAAGAAAAAGGAAAAAACTAACATAGTAAGGATTACGATGGAAAATGGGTCCATAGCCACTGACTACAAAAAATACAGAAAATCATCAGGGATTACTATGAGAGATTGTATTCCCAAAAATATGAAAATACAGAAGAAATGGATAAATTTACTAGCACATATGACTTACAAAAGCTAACCCCAGAAGACATATGTGACCTAAACAAGCCCATTACATATACGGAAATAGAAAAGGTAATAAAAAGTCTCCAAACAAAGAAGATCCCAGATCCTGATGGGTTCACAGCAGAATCTTACCAAACTTTCAAAGAAGATATAATACCTGTCTTCCTCAAATTATTCCGAAAAGTAGAAAAGGAGGGAACACTCCCAAATTCATTCTATGAAGTTACCATCACCCTGATACCTAAACCAGGAAAAGATTCATCTAAGATAGAGAATTATAGACCCATCTCCCTTATGAATATAGATGCAAAAATCTTTAATAAAATTCTGGCAAACCAAATCCAGCAACATATTAAAAATATTATTCACCAGAACCAAGTGGGATTTATTCCACAGATGTAAGGCTGGTTCAACATATGGAAATCAATTAATGTAATCCAACATATCAAGAATAAGGTAAAAAAAAAAAAACTGACATGATCCTCTCAATTGATGCTGAAAAGGTCTTTGACAAAGTACAACACTTTTTCACCTGGAGAAGACAGGTATAACGGGCAAATACCTTAATATTATAACAGCCATCTATGACAAACCTACAGCCAACATTATATTAAATGGAGAAAAACGGAAACCATTTCTTCTTAGATCCGGAACAAGGCAAGGATGTCCTGTCTCTCCTATTCTGTTTAACATAGTAATTGAAGTCCTCACCAGGGCAATCAGACAAGAGAAAGAAATCAAATGGATACAGATTGGCAATGAAGAGGTCAAATTATCTTATTTGCAGATGATATGATTCTATACCTAAAAGAACCCAAAACCTCATCCAGAAAACTTTTACATCAAATCAACTCCTTCAACAAAGTGGCAGGATATAAAATCAACACACAAAAATTAATAGCTTTTCTTTACACCAACTGTAAACAGGAAGAGAAGAAAATTTCAGAAAAAATACCTTTCATGATTGTTGTTGTTGTTAGGTGCTGTTGAGTTGGTATCTGACTCATAGTGACCCTCATAGGGTTTTCAATGGCTGAGTGCTTCGGGATTGCCTTGGGAGTGGATTGCCAGGCCCTTCTCCCATTTTTGCAGTGCTGGGAATTGAACTCGGGGCCTCAGAGACTGCAGCGCAGTGCTCTACCCACTGAGCTAAATCCCAGCCCACCTTTCATGATAGCCCACCAGAAAATCAAATACCTTGGAATCAATCTAACCAAAGACCCTTCAGATCTCTAAAAGAAAAAATTTCAAAACATTAAAGAAAGTAATAGCAGAGGACACTGAAAAATGGAAAGACCTCCCCTGCTCCTGGATAGGGAGAATTAATATTGTAAAAATGGCTATCCTACCAAAAGCAACTTATAGATTTAATGCAATCCCCATTAAAATTCCACTGACTGACTTTACAGAAATAGAAAAATGATCCAAAAATTCATATGGAATCACAAAAGACCATGTAAGCTGCAAAACTAATGTAGGTGGAATCACAATCCCTTACTTCAAGCTATACTACAGGGCAGTGGTAGCAAAAACAGCTTGGTACTGGCACAAAAATAGACCTGAAGACATGCGGAACAGAATAGAAGACCCAGAAATACCTCAACACACCTATAGCCACCTTATTTCCAACAAAGGAGCAAAGCAAGTAAAGTGGATAAAGGATAGCCTTTTCAATAAATGGTTCTGGGAAACATGGACATCTGCATTCAGAAAAATGAAAACTGACCTGCATCTCTCAATATGCATGAGCGTTAACTCAAAATGGTAAAAGACCTCAACATAAAACCAGAAACTTTAAAACTTATACAAGACAAGATAGGCAATACACTCCATCATATAGGCATAGGAAAGTATTTCCTTAACAGGACTCCAATTGCTCAAGAAATTGCAACAAGAATAGATAAATGGGATTATATGAAATTAAAAAGCTTTTGTACAGAAAAAGCAACAATTAACAGAGTCAAGGGAACCCCCACCAAATGGGAAAAAATTTTCACATACTATACATCAGACAAAGGTCTAATTACCAGAATTTATAAAGAATTTAAGAAAAAATTCCCAAGAAAACAAATAACCCAATACACAAATGGACAAAGGAACTGAATAGACAGTTCTCAAATGAAGGGGTCTATAAAGCCATGAAACACATGAAAAAATGCTCAATATCCCTAGCCATTAGGGAAATGCAAACTAAAACAACTCTGAGATTTCACCTTACACCAGTTAAGAATGGCCAAGATCAATAAAACAAATAACAGCCAATGCTGGCGAGGTTGCGGAGAAAAGGGAACACTCTTACATTGCTGGTGGAGCTGTAAATTGGTCCAACCACTGTGGAAATCAATATGGAGGTATTTTTAAAAAAACTAAAAATTGATCTACCATATGACCCAGGAATAACACTATTGGGAATTTATCCAAAGGGAGATGTGTCATCATACCACAAAGACAACTACATCTCCATGTTCAATGCAGCACTTTTCATAATAGCAAGGATATGGAATCAACCAAAGTGCACATCAACAGAAGAATGGATAAAAAACTATGGTACATATATGCAATGGAATACTATTCGGCAATCAAAAAATGAAATAATGCCATTTGCAGCAAAATGGATGGAATTGGAGAAAATTATTTTAAGTGAACGAACACAAGATCAGAAAGAGAAATACTGCATGTTCTCATTCATATGAGGGAGCTGAATCAAAATTATAAGAAGGGAAAATATCCTATGCAGAGGTTGGAACATAATTTTAAAAAGCTAAGAATGGTATTACTATAGATGGTCTAGAAAATTCATGTAATACTTCTGACAATGTAACAAGAAAGTTTACTACAGAAAAGTTTCTATCTTAAACAGAACTGGAAACCAAGGATATATAGAAAATATTACCATAAAAAGACAAGCAAACGGAAGAGAAGTCTTTGGTGGACGGGATGGAGGAAGCGCACAAGAGGGTAAGGGAGACCTTATATGTATAATGTACAACAAAATGCATATATGGAAATGTCACAATGAAAAGCATGTCAGAATGAATCACATTAAGGTGTACATTAAAAATTTCCAATTAAAAAAAAAGAAACTATTAAGCCAGGCATGATGACACATGCCTGTAATCCCAGTACAAATATTTGAATAATCATTTGAATGAAGAAGATATATAAATGGCAAATAAACATATGAAAAGACACTTAATATCATTATTCATCAGAAAAGTACACATTGAAACCAAAATGAGATACTATATACACATACTAGAATGGCTGAAACAAAATTGACCAATATTGGCCAGGATATGGAGAAATTCACACATTGCTTGTGAAGACCATGTAATGGTACAGCCACTTTGGAAAACAGTTTGCTACTTTCTTTTTCTTCTCCTTTTTTCTTTTCTTCATTTTTCTTTTACCTCTTTTTTCTTTTTCCTCTTTTTTTTTTTTTTCAAGACAGGAATCTCATGTTGCCCAAACTGACTTCAAACTCCTATACTCAAGTGATCCTCAATCTCCTGAGTAGCAGGGACTATGGATGCATACCATTGTGCCCAGCTTATTTGGCTTATTTATTTATTTATTTATTTATTTATTTATATTTTTTGAAGACAGTCTCACAATGTACCCAGCCTAGTCTGAAACTTGCTATGTGGCCTAGGCTAGCCCTGAACTCCAAATTCTCCTCCCTCAGCCTCCAGAGTAATGAAATTACATGCCTATGCCACCAAGTCTGGCATGTTTGGTGCTTTCTAGAAAGTTAGACATTTACTTATCATTGAACTCAGTGATTCAACCCCTCAATATCTCCCTTGGAGACATAAAAATGTATATTCATATAAAGACATGCATTAAAATAGTTATAGCACTATTTTTCATTATAGCCCCCAAAGGAGAAGCAATCTCTGTCAACTATTGAATCAATAAAATGTGTATCTATTGTGAGGAATATTATTCACCATAAAAGTATTATAAGAAATGGAAGGAATCAGACACAAAAGACTACATATTGTATGAATTCATTTATGCAAAAACTTTAGGAAAGGCAAAACCTCTAACGACACAAAGCTCAATGGCTGCATATGGCTGGGGATGGGAGTGGAGATGGCTTTCAACAACCATGATAACCGTGTTCTAAACCTGAATTGTGACAGTACTAGTATAATCATGTAAATTTACTAAAATTAAGCAAAGTTTAATCTCAACCTGGGGGGTAATTCAGTGGAAGAATTTGTGCTTAGCATGCACAAAGCCCTTGGTTTGATCTCTAACACCAAATAAAATAAAATAAACCTCAACAAAGATGTTTTAAAACAAAATAGAAAACTATTGTGTCTTCATGGTACCTCCTCTTTGGATCACCTTTGAAATACCTGATGCCTGAGTATGTTTGGAGGATGGTTCTTCTTGGGCTTTCCTCCCACATCCTTCAAAGGCCTTGTAGGAGGCCTGGAGTGCATAGATTAGTAAACTGGGGGTATATCCTCTTTCTCTTGGCAGAGGCTAGGAGGAGAAAACTGGCAGAAACCCACTCAGAAGAGCATGAAGAAGAGTGAACAAGACGATGAAGGCCTTAAATTCATGCCCTAGTCATTCTTCATTCTGCTGTCAAATACATGGTGGTATTTGCTTTGCTAAGTAAGAGATATGGCTATATAGTAAACACTACTGCCCAGGCCCTGGCCTCATGAAACTTCTATGAAGCAGACCGTGGGTAGATGGATGGATGGGTTGGATGAAAACAGAGATGGATGGATAGATAGACAGAGGATAGGTAAATAGAAAGACAGACAGACCGACTGGTAGACCAAACCACAGACATATAAGAAAACAATTTCTCTATGGAGTTAAAGGGGCTGGGATTTAGCTCAGTTGGTAGAGCATGGCTCTGCAGTCTCTGAGGTCTCAGATTCAATTCCCAGCACCGCAAAAATGGGAGAAGAGCATGGCAATCCACTCCCAAGGCAATCCCCAAACAATCAGCCATTGAAAACCCGATGAGGGTCACTATGAGTCGGACACAACTTTACAGCACCTAACAACAACATAGAGTTTAAAAGGCCACAGCATAGAATGACTGAACCACAGCTGGGTGCAGTGGCACATGCCTGCAATCCCAGCGACTCGGGAGGCAGAGGCAGGAGGATCCTAAGTTTGAGACCAGAGACAGTCTGTGTAATTTAGCAAGACCCTGATTCAAAAAGTAAAAAATGGGCTGAGGGTGCAGCTCAGCGGTACAGCATTTGCACAGCATGCAAGCACCAGGCCCTGGGTACAAATCCCAGAACCGAGGGGAAAAAAAAAGAATGACTGAACCACAAGAGGGAGCTAGTCCTGCAAAGACCAGAGGGAGGAGCATTTTAGCCCTTTTTTTTTTTTTAGGAAAAAAAAAAAAAAAAAAAAAAGGATCCCCAGCCCTTGGAGTCCTCTATTCTCTCTTCACCCAGCATAAATTTCAGGAGCAATCAATATAATTACTGCCTAAACTCCCTTGACCACTTTAATTCTGTCAGGCTGGTTGGCAAGATCACAACCCCAGTTAAATCCCACCTAAACTATTCCTTGACCCATTGCAGCTGGTGATAGTTGGAACACACACACACACACACACACACACACACACACACCCAGGCCCTCAGGGCTCACTTTAAGCTTGTCATGCTCATACTGTTTCCCAGCTAACATCCTGTATTTTCCTAACCCCTTTACTTTCCTACTCTGTGAAAGAACTGTTTCACCCCTCTTTCTCTCTTCTCCCCATCCTCACTCTCAGCTGATGACAATGCTTCTTTTCTGGTTAAGAATACTAAAGAATCAGAAGACAACATCCATTCAGTCTTACCTGGTCCATGCATCCACACAGGTGCATCCTCTTAAACCCTGCCTCACCTCTTGGATGGTAAAGATTCCATTCGTATATTAGATCCCACCCTCCTCGAAAACGTTGCCAAACCAACAAATCTTCCCTCTCTATCCTACACCATCAGTTTTCCCTCTACTGGTTCATTTCCTTCAGTGTAACAACCATGCTGTCATTTCAAGCATTTAAAAACAAACACAAATTTCCTCTTGCTCTGCTTCCCTTATTGATTACCATATTGTTTCATTATAACCCCCAACGGTCCAAGAGTTATCTGAGCTTGCTGCCTCTAATTTCTCTTCTCCTCTTCTCTCTTAAATCCTGTTACTTGAACCTGGAAGTTCGAGATCAACTTGGGCAACACAGAGAGACCCTGTCTCAAAGAAAAAAAATCTCTCCAATCTAGCTTTTATCACATCACTGGGCTGATACTGATTTTTTAGGCCCTCCTGCCCCCAAAAGCCAACCACACAAAAGTAAAATCCTAGCATAAAGAAAACATAATGAGGCAACTCTAAGAGAAGAAAGATCCTGAATTATAGCAACTGGATTGACTGCCTGTATTATAAGAGTTCCAAGATTATTTGCATTCTTTCCACTCCATTTGGACTATTCTTCCTTTTCATGTACCTTCCTTATTTTCTCTAGGATCTACTGTTGCCCCGCTTCTTGAAGCAAGCTCTTTGAAGGAAATCTGAATATTACACAATTCTGCTCATCATTTAGAGGAAAGAAGTACAGCACAAAGCCACAGCAGTGAGCAAGGGTGCTTTCCTTTTATGTTTTCTTACCTCTGACATCAATGCGAAACCCCAGAAACCTTCAAATCTCTTAACGAAACCAGGAATCATTTAAATCATCTGAGAAGGAATTGTTCCCAAACAATATCCCTCCATTCTAAGATGAAAGCAGTTGTCTGCAGTAAATTTGCCTTCTTCTAAATGACGAAGTAGGGAATTATATATATTCACTGTAGGCACCTTAAAAAATCTGGCTGTAGTACTCTGCTTTCTGCTCTTAGTAGGAACCATTCTGAGCTACCTTGTGGAGGGGGTCACAGCTCTTTTCATGGGCAAGGTGTTCCCACTTGAGACAGCATCAAATGAGGTAAACATTTGACAATTACCCTGTTCAGTGGTTAATATAGGAAATCTCATTGGATAGTGCAGAGCAGTGTTTTTAAAAATGTAAGTCATAACCAATTAGTGGGTTATGAAGGTAACTTGGCATGTTGATTTATTTATTTATTCATTTAGAGACAGGGTCTCACTATGCAGGCCAGGCTGGCATCCAATTTTTGATCCTCTTGCTTCAGTCTCCTGAGTACTAATATTACAGCTGTGCACCACCACACTTAGCTCAATCAATATTTTTTAAAATGTGAAATAGAATTTAAAAGAATTAAAATGTAAAAAGAATAGAAAATATAAGAGTACATTTTATGTACTCAGGATAAGACATAGTTTGTGGGACTTGGGTTTCAGTTGTGAAGAGGTATGTCCTGGATCATAAAACTAAAATTTTAAAAATTAATTAGTCATTAGTTCAGTTATAATGACCAGAGTGGCAGAATGCACTAATCAAAACTAGACATCAGTCAGAGGTGGTGGTACACACCTGTAATCTCACCAATTTGGGAAGCAGAGGCAGGAGGATCATGAGTTCGAGGCTACAGTCAGCCTGCATAATTTAGTGAGACCCTGTTTCAAGATAATAAATAAATAAAAAGGGTCTGGGGTTGCAGCTCAGTGGTAGTTCACTTGCAAAGTGTGTGTAAAGCCCTGGGTTCAATACCCAAGTACAAGAAAGAAACAAAGAAACAGAAAAGAAAAGAAAGAAAGAAAAGAAAAGAGAAAATTAAGAGGACAAGCTGGGGATGTAGCTCAGTGGTAGAATACTTACCTATTATGTTTGAGATCCTAGGTTTGATCCCCAGCACCACACATACACACATACAATAATTAGAAGACATTTGGAAATTTTCCACATCCTTATCATAGGTCACTTGACATGAACAGAAACAAGGGAAATACCAGGCACTTTAGAGAGGGGCTTTCATTTACAATACCAGGAAGAGCTTGAAATTTGTCTCCAAATTAATTTACCATAATAGAGGCTTTACACTTCACAAACCACTTTCACAAACCTGATTTCACTTAAGTTTTTTATCCATCCATTGTAGCAGGCAAGACCCGAAGGGGGTAACATCTGTGGCAGGTGTTAGTGATCCAGCCAATTTAGATCAGGAGACAAGCCAGCAGCTGAAAGAAAGGATATTGCCCATAGCTCCCAGAGAGAGAGCTGGCAAGTGCAAAAACCAAATGTTGGTGTCAGCCAAGTTAATTGGGGTTCTGGGCAGAACTCCAGTTCTAGGAGAAAGAATGCAAAGGAACTGGGGCAGAAACTCAAAAAGTGACCAAGACGTACAGGGGGCTATGCCTATGTTCAGGCACATTGGATTCCAAGCTCACACCTACACAATTCCAGAGCTCCACAGCTGGCTTTGAAGAAATAGTGAAGGATATCATGTGGATAAGGGACAGGTAGTACTGTTATCAAACACTTACCAAGACATGAAGATACCAGCAGAGAACTGCAAGTTAATCAGACTTGCAAGGGTTGTTGTTGTTGTTATTAGGTGCCATCGAGTCGAGTCCGACTCAGAGACCCTATGTACAGCAGATCGAAACACTTGCCGATTCTGTGCCAGGCAAACAATCTTATTTATGTTTAAGCCCATTGTTGCAGATACTGTGTCAATCCATCTGGTGGAGGGTTTTCCTCTTTTGCCTTGACCTGCCGCTCTCCCAAACATGATGTCCTTCTCCAGGGATTGTTCTCTCCTGACTACATGTCCGAAATATGTAAGACGCAGTTTGACCATTTTTGCTTCCAAGAAGCACTCTGGTTGTACTTCTTCTAGGACAGATCTGTTGGTTCTTTTGGCAGTCCATGGTATATTCAATAGACGTCTCCAGCACCATAATTCAAAAGCCTCAATTCTTTTTCTGTCTTTCTTGTTCAATGTCCAGCTTTCACAACCATATGATGCCACTGAAAATACCATGGCATGAGTCAGATGCACCTTTGTCTTCAATGTGACATCTTTGCTTTTCAATACTCTAAAGAGATCTTTTGCCACAGCTTTTCCTAGAGCAATGCGTCTTTGGATTTCTTGACTGCTGCTTCCACGGGTGTTGATTATAGAGCCAAG